>VZQC01007999.1:1090452-1118449 GCA_009823505.1 Rhizomys pruinosus
AATATGAGGTGGCTGTAATTGTATGAGCTCAAGTATGGATCTTCAATTTTGTTCCGTTGGTCAA
This sequence comes from Rhizomys pruinosus, assembly GCA_009823505.1. Classification (NCBI taxonomy): domain Eukaryota; kingdom Metazoa; phylum Chordata; class Mammalia; order Rodentia; family Spalacidae; genus Rhizomys; species Rhizomys pruinosus. Next base: position 1,090,517 of record VZQC01007999.1, read on the forward strand.
TGGGTCTGTTTTTGTGCCAGTACCATGGTGTCTTTAGGACTATGATCCTGGAATATAGCTTGAAGTCTGGTAGAGCAAGCCCCTCTGTATTTTATTTTTCACTCAGGGTTGCTTTAGCTATTTGGGGTCTTTTGTTTTTCCAAATGAATTTAAGGATTTTTTTTTCAAGTCTATGAAGAAGCTCATAGGGATTTAGATTGGGATTGCATTGATTCTGTATATCAATTTGGGTAAAATGGACATTTTTACTAGATTAATTTTCCCAATCTATGAGCCTGGGAGGTCTTTCCACCTTTTGATGTCATTTTCAATCTCCTTCATCAAGGTTTTAAAATTTTTGTTTTAGAGGTCTTTGGTATCTTTAGTTATAATTGTTCCTAGCAATCTTATTATTTTTGAGGCTATTGTGAGTGGGAAGGTCTTCTTATATTCCTTCTCCACTATTTAAAGAAATGCTACTGATTTTTCTAGGTTAATTTTGTAGCCCACCACTTTATTAAAACATGTAATTGTTTCTAGAAGTTTTCTGGTGGAGCTTTTAGCATCCCTTAAGTAAAATATCATATCATCTGCAAATAAGGGATAGCTTAACTTTTTCATTTCTGATTAGTACTCCTTTAATTTCATTCTCTTGTCTTATTGCCCTAGCATGCATTTCAAGCACTATGCTAAAGAGGAGTGGTGATAAGGGGCACCCTTGCTGAGTTCCCACCTTTAAGGGAAATGGTTCAAATTTTTCTCTCTTTAGGATGATATTGGCAGTGGGTGTGCTATATATGGCTTTGATCATGTTGAGGAATGTTCCCTTCAGTCCTATTCCCTCTAGGCCTTTAAACATGAAAGAATGCTGGATCTTGTCAAAGGCTTTTTCTGCATCAATTGAGATGTTCATGTGTTTTGTTTTGTTTTTTGTCTTTCAATCCATTTATGTGTTTATGATATTTGTTGATTTATGTATGTTGAACCATCCCTGCATCTCTGGTATGAATCCAACTTAATCATGATGGATGATATTTTTGATGTGGGTCTGTGTGCAATTTGCAAGTATTTTGATGAGAATTTTTGCACCTATATTCATTAGTGACATGGGTCTATTGCTTTCATTTTGCTTGTATCTTTGCCTGAATTTGGTATTAGAGTGATGCTGGCTTCATAGAAGTAGTTTGGGAGAATTCCTTCTGTTTGTATCCTTCTGAACGGTTTGAGTAGCAAAGGTTGTAGGATCTCTTTAAATATTTTATAGAATTCTGACATGAAACCATCTGTACTGGGGGCTTTTTGTTTTTAGTTGGGAGGTTTTTAATTACATCTTCCTCAAATATTATGGGTCTGTTTAAACTGTCAATCTCTTCTTGGTTAAGCTTTGTTGGTTCCCAGGATTTCAGATATTCATCCATTATTCTTAGGTTTTTAAATTTGGAGTATATAGGTTTTTAAAGTATTCCCGTATGATTGTCTGGATATTTTCTTTGTTGTGACCCCCCCACACACACTTTCATCAGAAATAGTATTGATTTGGAGTTGCCCACTTTGTTTGTTTGTTTGTTAACTGGGCTAGAGGTCTATCTATTTTGTTTATTTTCCCAAATAACCAGACTTTGGATTCGTTGATTTTATGTATTGTTTTCTTTGTTTCTATTTCATTGATTCTGCTCTGATTTTTGTTATTTCTTCCTGTATGTTGAGTTTAGGGTTCATTTGTTGCTGACTCTCAAGTGTTTTAGCTGCAGTGGTAGATCATTTATTTGTTCCCTTTCTGTTTTTGTTGTTGTTGTTGTTGTTGTTGTTTTGTTTTTGGTGTTTTGTTTTTGGTGTGAGCACTTAGGGATATAAATTTCCCTCTCAAGACTGCCTTTAAAGTATCCGACAGGTTTTGTTGTATTGTATTGTCTTTTTTGTTCAGTTCCATGAATACTTTTTATTTTTATTTTTTTGTCTTTTCAAGACAGGGTCTCCCTGTAGTCCCAGCTGTCCTGGAACTCACTTTGTAGACCAAGCTGGCTTGAACTCACAAAGATCCGCCTGAATACTTTTATTTCATTCTTTATTTCTTCCCTGACCCATTCATTATTCAGGATTTTGTTGTTTAGTCTCCATGTATTCTTGTAGGTAGTTGGGCTTATTCTGTCGTTCATATTGAACTTTATTATACTGTGGTCTGATAGAATGGATGGAATAATTTCAATCCTTTTGTATTTGTTGAGGTTTCTTTTGTGCACCAGTATGTGGTCAGTTTTGGAGAATGTACCTTGAGGTGCTGAGTAGAAAGTATATTCTCAGCCGTTTGGGTGATACATTCTGTAGATGTCTGTGAGGTCCATTTGGTGTATTGTATTGTTAAGTTCTGATGTCCCTCTATTATTTTTTGTCCTGTTGATCTATCCAAGGGACTCAGTAGGGTCACTGAGATCAAGGGGCCCCCACTATTAGTGTGTTAGGATTAATCTGTGTCTTGGGGTCCTGCAGGTTAGTGTTTATAATGTTAGGTGCAACAGAGTTTGGTGCATAGACATATAGGATTGTGAAGTCTTCATGGTTCATTGTTCCTTTGACAAGGATGTAATGTCCCTCTTTGTCTCTTCTGATTAATTTTACTTTGAGTTCTATTTTGTCTGATATTAGAATAGCCACTCTGGCTTGTTTCTTGGTACCATTCACTTGGAATATTTTTTCCCATCCTTTCACTCTAAGGTGATGTTTGTCCTTGAGAGTGAGATGGGTTTCTTGTAGACAGTATATAGAAGGATTCAGTTTCCTAATCCATTTTCCCAGTCTATGCCTTTTGATTAGGGAGTTTAGACCATTAGTATTTAAGGTTATTATTGATAGATGTGTATTGCTTCCTTTTAACTTATTTTTTGTTTGCATTATTGGTCTAGGTTTGTATTTGCTTTTGGTAATTTCTCTCTTGGGTTGCTTAAGGATAGTGGCTCCTTTCCTTTGTTCTTTGGATTGCTTCGAGGGTTTTCTGAAGTGCTGGTTTCTTAGACATGTATTCTTTCATCTTGTTCATATCTTGAAACATTCTTCTTTCTTCTTCAAATATACTCTAAATTTTAGTCATTTGTACTTCTTTAGAAAATTCTTCAGTTCAGTTATTCATTTATTGAGTGGATTACTTGTTCATTTACTGTTCAGTGTTTTGAATGTTTATATATTTGTGACAACAATTTTTTGTTAGATGAATAGCTGTCAAAATTTTCTCCCATTCTGTCTCAACATATTTGATGATTTCCTTTGCTGTGAAGAAGCGTTTTAGTTTGAGAAGGATTTATTGTTAATTCTTCCTATTATTACTGGTGGTATCAGAATCCTATTCAGAAATCCATGGCTTATTCCCATTTCTAGAATATTTTCCTATTTTTACTCCAATAGCTTTATATCTTACAGATTTACATTTTAAGATTTCAGATCAATTTTGATATTTTAAAATAGCATGAGGCATAGAGTTTTATTATCTGTGCTATGTGTGCGTGTTGATATTTAGTTTTGCCAGCACCATTTATTAACTGAGCTGTCTTTTCTCCAACATATTTCGGCAACTGTGTCAAAAGTCAGGGTTGTAGACCCTCTCAAATATTTTTTTCTCACCCTGTATTTCCTTCGTCTGGGTGTGCTTTTAGTCCAATACAACCCCCATAGCTCTGTAGTGTATTTGAAACCAGGTGTTGTGATGCCTCCTTCATTGTTGTTTATAATCATGTATGTTTAATTTTTCCATATAAATGTAAGACTTTTTCTAATCTATGAAGGTAGTCATTGGTGTTTGGTTAGACACCATTTTATGTTTTCATACTGGAGGATTTTAATCTCCTTGGTTAGTTTTACACATAGTTTTTGTTTTGGTTTGGTTTTTGTAGTTATTTCAAAAGTGAGTTTTTGGTACTAATTCCTCTCTCAGTGGGTTGGTTATAAATTTGTAAAATACTACTGTTTTATAATCTACTACACTGCTAAATTTTTAATCAGATCTAAAACTCTTGGGTTGGAGACTTTGGGATTTTTAAAACACTGCAATATTCCATTTGCAAACCAAGAAAATTTAACTTCTTCCTGTTCTGCTTTACCCCTTTCTGATCTTTCTCTTCTTTTACTGCTACAGGTAAGAATTCAAGCACTGTGATAAAAACAGAAAAATAAAAATCCTACTCTTCTTCCTAAATTTAGGTGCGGTGCTTTCTGATTTTCACAAGTAAGATTTTGGCTGTGGGTCTCTTGTATACAATATATGATATTGATGAATGATGACTCTATTCCTTGTCTTGTATACCCAAGGGTTGTATCATGAAGAAATATGGAATTTTGTTGAAGACTTTTTATGTTTTCATTGAGACAATCCTTTGACATTTCTTCTTGTTTTTTAATTCTAATTTTTTTTTGTCTTTTTTGAGACAGGGTCTCCCTGTAGCCCCAGCTGTCCTGGAACGCACTCTGTAAATCAGACTGGCCTTGAACTCACAAAGATCCACCTGCCTCTGCCTCCCAAGTGCTAGGATTAAAGGCGTGAGCCACCACACCCAGCAAGAGTAACTTTGTTTTTTTGATGAATGGCATTCAATATGCTTGTTTGTAAATATAAGATTTCATTGTTAATGTAGGGTAAGAAATTTCATTTGTCTAGAGATATGACCCTGATAGGCTTTTCTCTAGGCTCTATGTCCTCTCCCAACCCTGTGCATTTTGCTGAGTTTATAGTGGGCCTCATCAGTTCAAGCCCTTTGAGCGGGTTCTAAATCCAATTAGATAGCTGTTGGCCACCCCTCAGACAACAGTTCCTCTACTGCACCAATAGAGGTAGTTTGCTGGGAAACTCATCAGGCAGTTTGGCGCTGGGCTGTACCATTGCTTTTTGTTTCTGTTTTTCTCTTTTGTCCTGAAAGAACACTTAACTTCAGATAGAAAATTTGCAGATCAATTCCTGTCCCTAACCTAAGTCCTATCTATCCCTCTAGCATGTCCTGTTCTGAACAGTAGGGTCATATTTTCTATTTCTGGTAGATAATGAGGAACTTTGAGGATAGCCTGATTTGTTTTGAGAGTCACTTGGATTACTCTCACCAACAGTTCAAAAGCAGGTATCCTCTGTTTTGCACTGTGTTATCTCCCACACAGCCACCAGGTTGCATCATCCATGCAATAATGTATGCAAATTTCTCATGGGGTCTTGGGGGTATAACATTACACTCTGCATTTCCTAACCTCTCAACTTCCAATCATCTCTATTCTTTCTTCTTACCATCCTGCTGAACCCCAGCAACCCCATCATCTCCACCTTTCCCCTCTCCCAACCCTTGCTTCCATTCTACACACCTTTTATCTTCTCCTCCTCTTCTTCCTCTTCCTTCTCCTCCTCCTCTCCCAAACAAACATTCCCACCCTCCAGACCCCACCACCACTCTTGACCCCACCCAGTAACATCTGTTCCTCACCGACCCTTTGTTTCTGGATATTTCTTTTCGTTTATCTCCAAGTATCTTTTCCAATTTCTTGGCTCCTGGTGTTATATCAGGATATATAGTCATGTAAGGGGATTGGTGCTACAATTCACAACTGAAGGACGATACTATAAATTATATATATATATATATACTATATATATTAAATATATATATGAATATATTATTCTGGCTTTCTGTCTTGTGTTCTTGACATCAGTATGACTATTTTATAGTTCCATCAGCTACCTTGCGAATTTTCATAATTTCATGTCTGTTTCGTTACTACTGAGTAGTACTCCACTGTGTAAATGTACCTTACCATTTTCGTTATCCATTCAATGTTTGTGGGACGCTTAGGTTGTTCCATTTATCACTATTGTGAAGAGAGCATCAAAAACAGAAGATGTACAGGTATCTTGGTGGTACCCTTTGGGTTATGCCAAGGATGTGCATACAACTGGGTCAAATATGGCTAATTCATTTTTAGCTATATTAATTTCTTTCTTGGTATATCTAGTTATGTGGTTTTTGGCGGCATGAGCTAGAGTGATGATGCTGGCCTAGTAGAAGGAGTTTGAAAGTTCTTCCTCTGTTTCTATCTTTTTGAATAGTTTGAGAAGTATTGGTTGTAGATCTTTGAATGTCTGGTAGAATTCTACTTTTTATGTGTTGCATTTTGTTCATAGATTTGCAGATGTTGAACCATCCTCCATGCCCGAAACGCAGCCTAATTAATAACTCTGCATAGTATTTGGGTTGGTTCCAGCTCTTCCTTATTGGAGAAGAGAGTTTCAATAAACATGGCAGTTGACTATATTGCCTTGAGCGGTAGAATGGAGTCTTTGGGTTATTATTCCAACAGGAGTGATATGGTGTGGGTGAGGTGCACAGGCTCATTCTGAGTCTTTTGAGGGGTTCTCCACACTGTTTTCATAATTGGTTTGTACAAAAAGTTTACATATCACCGCAGTCGATGAGGTGTTCCCCTTTCCCTTACTCAGACTCTCCAGCATTTGGTTGTTTTGTGTTCTTGATCTTAGGCCAGTGCTGTCAGAGGGAGATGATATTGAGAATGGTTTTAATTTGCAGTTTCTTAATTATTATGCATATTAACAGTTTTTAAGATGTTCTCAGCCATCATTAATTCTTCATTTGGTGAAGTCTCTTTCATATTCTTTACTCCATGTTTGAGTAGGTCATTTGTATCTAACTTCTTTGCTTTTTTGAGTACTTTATATATATTCAATTAATTAATGTCGTCAGATGTCAAATGAATCACTAAGTGAAGATTTCTTTCCCATCTCTGTGGGTTTTCTCTTTACTTCCTGTTTCTTTAGCTGTACAAAAGCTTTTGAGTTTGATGAGGTCCCCATTGTTTCAAACTGTTGACCTTATTTCCTGTGCAGCTGATGTCTGATTTATTACAGTTTTTTCCTACACCTCTGTTTGAGGTTGTTCAAATTTTCTTCTATCACCTTCAGGGTTTCAGGTTTCAGTTGTGGTGGTTTGCATGAGTGTCCCCCATAGGCTATAGTATTTGACATTTGTCTCCAGTTTGTTGGCGCTGTTTTGGAAGGTCTTAGAATAGTATGTGGCCATGCTGGGGGAAGTGGTTGTTGGGGGCAGGCTTTGTGAGTTTTAACAAGCCTCTGTGGTCTACAGTTGTCCTTCTGCTTCCTGTGCTCTTTGCGAGATGTGTCCCTGGTTTGCTGCTCCAGATCCAGCCACCACGCCTCCTGCCACAATGGACTATGTCCTGGAACTGCAATTGTAAGCTCAAATAAACTCTTCCTTTTATAAGTTCCTTGGTCTTGTTTTATTGTATAACAGAAAAGTACAAATACAATAAACACAGTTGAAAAAAAGGAGGTTTTTTTTTTTTAATTTTTATTTATTTATTATATTTATGTGTTTGAGTGTACTGGCAGCATGTTAGGTTGGTGCACCCATGTCGTGCAATGCCATGGAGGTCAGAAAGGGCGTTGGATTCTCTGCCGAACTGGAGTTAAAGATGTTCTAGCTGCCATGTGGGGCTGGGAATCAAACTTGGGTCCTCTGCAAGAACAGTTGGTGTCTTAACCACTGAGCAATCTCTCTAGCCCTGGATGTTTTTTTGTACAGGGTTGAGAGGTAGGGGTTTAATTTGTTTCTTTCTACAAATGGTGATCCAGTTTTGCCACAACATCATTTGCTGAAGATGCTATCTTTCCTCCATTGAGCTTTTTTTTTTTTTTCCCCTTCATCAAATTATGAGGTGGCTTGAAGTTATATGAGCTCAAGTTTAATTTTTTTTTTTTTATTATTCATTCTTTTCATTTTTCTAATGTCTGTTTTTTGAGTAGCAGGCTGTTTTATGACATAGACCTGTAATATATCTTGAAATGGCTGGTTAAGTAACCCCCCCAGTATTGCACTTTTCACTCAGGGTTGCTTTAGTTATCCTGGGGTATTTTTTTTAATGAATTTAAGGGTAATATATATTTTTAAACAATTCCCAATGACCGTTTGCTTTTCTCTAGTATCTGTCAAGTCTGTAGTATCTTTAAGTCTGGTAATTGAGACTTTATTCACTTTCTTTGGATTAGTTTGGTTAAAAGCCAGATATTTTTTTTCAGAATCTGATTTAGTTCATTGTTCCTCTGCAGTGTTTGTTTTGATTCTATTTAATGAATTTGTGCACTACAGCTTTATTATTTATTTTCCCTAAATGGCTTTGAGTTTTTTACTTATTTTTCTATAACCTTCAGATGCATTATGTTTGTATTCCTTAGATAGCTTTCTGATTTTTCATGCATGTAACCTTCCCTCACAGAGCTCCCTTTGCTTCATCTCAAGTAATTTTATATGTTTTGGTTCGACTTTCATTCGATTCTAATATTCCCCCCTCCAAATTCATTGATAACTGACTGATTACTCAAAAGTTGCATTGTTGGATCTCCATGTGTTTTTATTAATTTCTGTAGTTTTCCCTTTATATATTTCTAGTTACATATCATTATTGCCTGATAAGATGAAAGAAATTATTTCAATTTTCTCACTTACTAAAACTTGTTTTTGGCATAACAACTTATCTGTCTCAGAGCAAGTTCCATGAATTGATGAAAGGAATATTGTACTCTTGCTGGATGGAACATTTTATAGCTACCACTTAAGTCCATTTGATTCATAGCATAGTTTAAAATTTTCTCATTGTGTTGATTTATTTTTTATTTGGTTTTTGTTGTTGTTTGTGCTGAAGCATAACACTGAAGATCTCAAGCATGCCTTTGGAAAATTGAGTATTTAATTTACTGACTACAATTTTGGGGGTTCTCTATCTGTTCATATCTACAAATAATATGTTTTGTTATGTGATTGGGTGCACTGACATTAAATAGAATCATTTCAACTTTTGACACATTTCTTTCTTATGAATATATAGTGACATCTTTGTCTCTCTGGAGACATTTCAGCTTGGTGTCTACATTGTCTGATTTGAATAGAGGTTCTCCATCCCAGTCCACATTCCATTTGGCTGGAGGATCACTTCCCCATCCTTTCACTTTCAGTGCCTTGAGATATGTTTTCTGCAGTCTAAATTTTAATGGGAAATTAAAGCCATTTACATGGATGGTTATCACTGAAACATATGAACTACTTTTTGTCCTTTTCTCATATTTTAGTGTCTGATATTTTCCTTATTCTCTTTTCTTTGGGGATTTATTCCTTCCTGTGCTCTCATGACTCTGTTTGTGTGTCTCTTCTGTGTATAAATTTCTTAAAGCTTCTCCTACAATGCTGACCATAATGACTTCCTTCTTCATTGTTTATTATAAAATCATTTCTAGATATTTAGCACATGCCAAAACAAAAGAGACATTTTTTAGACTTTAGTGGTTTTACTTTACCTAAAGAATGAAGAAATTTTTGAAAATTATGTCTTGAAAGCCCATTCTTCAGCTAAGTCATGTCTATCAAAACAGTCTTTCTCTGAGTTCCAGATTATCATGGCAATGGCTCATCCATTCCTGAGATCCTCCTCTTTGCATCTCTGCCTTATGCACTGAAAGGTCAGGCTTGCACCAAGAAAAAAGTCTGTCAAGGGATTGCTGTGCTCCTAGCCTAACTAACACCATTCTGTGTACACAATTCCTCAATTCTCCTTTACCATCATCTTTGGTGGTTGGGTCTAGCATTGCATGATAAGTAATTATTCATCACCCATTTCTAGGCAATGCAAGATGTACAGGGATTCAACCAACATCTTTCCAGACACTAAAAGGAATATTTATTTATTTAAATCTTAGAAACTGTATTTGAATCTTTGGCTTCCTTTAGAATGATGTAGGTCTTCTGTTAGTGGATGGATTTGGTTGAGTATTGGGTCACAAGGAGATATAATGCTTAACACTGCAAATAGCACACCAAAATTAATTCTCTGTATAAGAGTGGTGAGGTAAATGCCTGTGGTAGGGCCCAGATGTGATGGATCCCAGATTTACGAGGCAATGTTTACAATGAAGGGACATGGCCTATTTTTATTTGATCTGATCCATCCAAAAAGAAAATTGGAATTATAATTAAAGCAAGGTAAATGATAACTTAAGCATTGATTTTCCCATAAAGGTGTCAACCCTCAGAACAGTGGCTGGTCTCTATGTTCCATGTCCTTCTATATAAGTGCAGATGAATGAAACCTACTTCTTCAATAAGTCAACTTACACCAGAGTGTATAAATTTCAGCCTCTGATGATTCATTTTTATAGCCAAGATATTGCTCAGGGTTTGTATTAAGGAAGGTACCTTAGGAAACCAGGAAGAAATATTCTATTGGGAACCTATTGGAGAGCCTTTATAACTCTAACTCTGATGAACATTCTTCCTCATCACTATTTTAGAGCTCCTCAATCTCCAATGGAGATTAAACACAAAGGAAACATCATTTATATGTACACGTAAAATTTACAGCACTATAAGCCTTTCATAAATAGATATATCAACCACCACATTATTACAAAAGTGCAAACTGAAGGCAGAAAGTTATTATATTTACTTACTGTCAGATATAAAGCTGCCATTGCAAGTCATGCATGATTTTAATATGGTTTGATAATATGCTATCAGTTGGTGAGAGCTATAGATTGAACTGCTATAGATTTTTGGTCTCAGCTTCCGAAAGATCAATCATGTCAAGATATGAAAATCGTTTTCTTCCCTTCAATTGAAAAGAAGATGTGATTTAAAATGTCAGCCCTTAGATATATGAGCAGGCTTCCTGTAATCAATCATGCAAAATATGCCATCTAATTTAGTGGATATTTTGAAGATTTGAGGAAAAAATAAACTTTTTATTGTATAATGTAGCTGAAGTTCATGCATCACATGCTTATAAATAACAAAGATACACACAGACCTCAGTTTTCTCATTTGAGTGTTTCAGCCCAGTGACCTTGGATTTGGAGGACCTGAAACAACAGAACTTGAGAGTACATTAGTGCCTATTATGTATGAGATTATCAACTGTAAACTAGTGCCTTTTTTTTAGGCCTAGAGCCTCTGAGCTCTTCTGCCACCACTTACCTGCATGTAGCCTAATTATATCAATACCTGGGTATTAGTTTTAAACTTTAAACTTGAGTTTCCGGTTATCTCTTTGTTTTGTTTTGTTTTTTGTCTTTTCGAGACAGGGTCTCCCTGTAGCCCTAGCTGTCCTGGGACTCACTCTGTAGACCAGGCTGGCCTTGAACTCACAAAGATTCACCTGCCTCTGCCTCTCAAGTGCTAGGATTAAAGGCGTGCGCCACCACCCCCGGCTCCGGTAATCTCTTTGTAATCAGTTTAATTCCATCTGTTCGTGGTGCTGTAGGTAGTCTTGGTGGAAAATTGTTGATTTTGCACATGGGAATGTCATGACACTGTCTGGCAACCTAAGTGTATTGTCAAAGACCAGGTTCATCTCTTGCAAAAGTATAAGGAACCAAATTAAATCCTTCTAGACAGTGACTGGACTCAGATCTGCCTGATGAAGTGGCCTTCATTCTCAGTAGTCAAAAGCTATCGATTCATAGTGCTAATTTGCTCTGCATCTTTTATATATATATATATATATATATATATATATATATGATTTTCATATATCATATTGAATATATATATATGATTTTCATATATCATATTGAATATATATATATGATTTATATATAATAATATATATATGATTTGTATTATGAACTCTTTTAGGGATTTAGCCAATTTATAAAAATAGGTGACTTTTGTTTTTGGTTATTAACCCCATTTTACATGCAGATCATAGGTGAGACACCTTCTTCTTTCACTGTCACATCATATATCTCAACATGGGCAAGCCTCCTTAATCCACACAGAATTTTAGGAAAGTCTGATCATTATTTTGCATTGAGACAATTATGATATAAAATGGCCAGGATATTTTTGTGGAAAATTATTTTTAACCAGTGAAATCATTTTATCTATGTCAGAAAAGACTAGTTGTAGCACCATATTTTCTTCTCAGTCTTAGTTTTTATATATTTTGCTTTAAAGTTATGGTTATGGCCTATCAAGTTATGGTTTGATAGGAGTCTTTAAGGAACATTTTTAAAATGATTCATTTGGAATGTACAAATAATCATTGGTCATTTTTTTTCTAATTAATTAGTTTTTATGATGATGCTTGTGGCATTTCAACATTTTTTTTCCAATTCGTTGCAGGCTTATTTCCCTTTCCGCCTCACCCCCCACCCCCACCCCATCCCAGAGCATTGCATCGCGCCATAACATGTCCTGCACTTTCTCTGCAGTTTTTTTTTTTCATTTTTAGCTATAAGTGATAATCATGAGTACAAGCATCCTTCAGCAAAACCTATCTGCAGGCTGTTTGTGCCAAACACACTACAGCCCCCACCATCATTGTGGGGGGTGACAGGTTGTTATGTGTCAATAAAGTTGAATCAAATTAGTGGTTCCAGAACTCATTTGCTGTAGTTGTTCACCATTCATACCCCAATCGCAAGCCCTTTCTACTAATTATCTACCAACGCCCCCTCTTCTGCAGGTGTTCCCTAGGCTTAGAAAAGGGGCACAGGTGATGAAGGTAAAAACAGTCCCTCCTCTCTCTGTAGCTGTTGGACTGGACTCTGTCAATTCTGGCTGTTTTCCTTTCATGGCTGGCACAGTTTGTCCAGGAATAACCTTTGATCCTTCTAATGAGCCAACATGTTCATATTAGATATATAGGTAATTTAAGGCAGCACTAATATTATGGTAGGTTACTTTAGCATAGGACACCATTGTTTGGATATGTTAATCCATAATTACAACATTTTTCCCACCCTGATTTAAATATTGGACAGGGTCTTACTGTGGCTTTTTTTTTTTTAACATCTCGAGGATGTAAGCTTGTGGCATCAGCCATGGGTTATTTCTCCAAGGGGAGAGCCAATAGCCAATTAGATTTGGGATATACAGGCACATGGCTGCCTCTGCTGCACAGTATTTCCAGGCAGGTGAGGTGTAGCTGGTGCTGACGGTGGAGTCTTGCTTGACTCAGGGAGACCCATATTTGCTTTATTGGTTTAGTGGCCTTTGGTAACACTCTCTGGCATTCCAGAGGCCATCTGTACACTTGCATGTGTGGTCTCAATACATCCCTCCCATGTTAACGTCAGGTCTTCGGCAGCAGGGTCTTATTGCCTCTCCTCCTGTAGGTATCCCAACTTAGAGGCAAGGAGCCCTTACCTTTTGTGGGGACTTGGATCCCCTGGCCAACATCCCCCAAATAGACAAGATCAGAAAAGAAACACCCCACGCCTCATTTGGTCAATTTTTCTGTGTTCCTGGAATCTGTTAATAAACTGCCTTGAAATATTTAAAAATAGTAACTTATCCAAAATGTTCCAATAGTTACAGAATTTATTTCTCTATAAAATGATAAGGATGTTTTATAATTCAGAAGGTTAGTGATAGTTTTCCAGAATTACTTTGGTGATAAAATTCATGGATACAGCATACAAAAACAGATTGTAAAATGTAATTTCATTCCTGAGAAGTGAAAAGTTGCAAATGATGAAGAAACTCAGGTAGTCAGTGCAGAAAATGTGCTTGACATTTGCTACTGACACCTGAATTTTCTATGTGTGCTGGTCTGTGGGAGAACTTACCTTCTCATTCTCTGCAAATCAGCCTTGAGGCACTGGCTTCTTATATTTCATTCTTTATGTATTTAAACATATGTGTGTGATTTACACATACTGCTTTTAATTTTGAATGGTTGCCAAAGTTTCTCACGTTACGTGAAGCACAGAGAGTGTGCGACATTATTTCTTTACTCCATCATTTCTCCCCAATTTCCAGAGATGGGTTTCTTTTTTTACCTTTTGTTCATTAATGATGCACGAAGCATAGACACTTAACTCCATTTCTAGTTTTCATTTTTTTCTTACCCTCTCCTATTTTGTAGGAATTTCTCAGTTTACTTGACAATCATAGTTATATGATAAAGGCTCACTCGGACCCTTTTTTGTTGTTAGGTTTCCTGAATGTTCTTCACTCATCACCTAGTTGAAAAAGCAAGCTTGTCACTGAGGAATGACTGTTAGCACTTTAAAAAATGAAGAGAGTAACGGCTCTGAGAAGCCATGAACCCTGATAGTTTTAATAGTGTATCTCAGTTCCAAATCTAGACCCAAATTTTAATCCTTTCTGCATTCTGCCAACATAGTGGATGGTGCTGGAGATTCACTGTGTCTCTCAATGTAGAAAATAAAATTGATTGGATTGTTCCTATGTCTCCTCTGCTTTAAAATTAGAATTAATAGATTTTGGACCTGGTGACTGTTGTAAGGAACGAAAAGTGTGAAGTCAATTGACTACAGATCTTTTCCTTTCCCAAATATACTTGACTCCAGTCCACTGTGATTATTCTTTTTGTTATCATATCTTTTGTTATTTCTTTATTTTTTACAGACTATCATAGGAATGACTTGTCTATCAGTTTGTTAAGCCTGATCTCCACTTGTTCTGGTGATTTTGTCTAGCGATATGGTGCTAAATAACATCTACTTGGAAGTGTACTTGCATCTTGCATTTCTATCAGCTTTGGGTTCTTCTCTGAATATCAGAATTATAGATCCACCTAAAAAATGGCCATCTGTTTTACATCTCTAAATTTACTTCAAGACATTGTTAAGATATATATCCCAAATTGTTCAGATATATAGGTCAAATATACACATCTTATGTACCAATTATGTCAACAAAGTAAAGATTGAAATATCTGTGCTCCTGAGATGACAGAGTAGGTAAAGATCCTTGCCATGGAAACCTGGAAACCTGTGTCCAATCTCCAGACCAACACAGAAAAGTGGAAAGAGAGAAAGGACTCCAAAAAATTGGTCTTTAACCTCTTTGTATGTATCGTGGCATGCACGCCAGCATGTACTACTCACACATACACATATAATAACAATTTTTTTTCTGTATGTGTATGAATGTACTGTCTGCATGCAAGTTTGTGCACCCGTGTCGTGCAATGCCGCGGAGGTCAGAAGAGGGTGTCGGACTCCCCTGGAACTGGAGTTCTCCTGGAATTGGAGTTTCAGACGGTTCTCAGCTGCCATGTGTGTGCTGGGGATCGAACCCGGGTCCTCTGTAAGAGCGGTTGGCACTCTTAACTGCTAGGCCATCTCTCCAGCCCCAATAATAATTTTAAGAATTATTTATTTTTAATATCTATGAGTGTGTTGCCTGAATGTAGTAGGTTCACCATGTAGTGCAAAGCCCACTGAGGTCAGAGAGAGCATCAGATCCCCTGAAGCTAGAGTTGGAGACAGTTGTTAGACACTATTCATGTGCTGGGAACCAAACCCAAACCCAAATTCTGTACAAGAGTAGCCAGCTCTTAACTGCTGAACTATCTATCTCTCCAGTCCCATAAGAGGCTTTGTGTTGTTGTTGTTGTTTTGGCGGTTTTTTTTTTTTTTTTTTTTTTTTAAATTGACAAATTTAGGCTGGGTGTGGTAGCAAAAGCTTATAATTCCGCACTTGGGAGGGAGAGGCAGGTGGATCCCTGTGAGTTCAAGGCCAGCCTGGTCTACATAGAGTCCAGTGCAGCTGGGGCTACAGTGAGACCTTGTCTCAAAAAGACTAAAAAAATAATATAATTGATAAATCTAGTATAAAAAACATGCTCTATAATATTCTCCTGCTTTGTAAATTACAATCCATTTTTCATTTCTGAGTGCATAATTTTGAATCTTCTTGTTCTTATAGTTCATTTCAATTTATCAACATATCTTGAAAATTTACTCACAATAAATATAGATATTCTAAACACTTATTAAATTTGCCAAACACAGCCTTGTCCAAGCTGTTAGAAGCACCTGTCATGATTTCCTCAATAATTTCCTGAAATGCTCTTAACTCCAAACTTTGTTCTCTCTATATATGTATGTATCAGATTGGTCCTTTGAACAAAGCCCATAACACACTGCAGTTTATTTCATTGACTCACAAGCCCATACACCACTGTGCCTGCCCGCTGCCTCTCAGAGCTTATCTGGCAAGACTTCTTCCATTTCACTTCTGTGCTTACAGTGAGGTCATTAGAAAATGGGCAATGGACAATCTCTTATAAGATTTCCAATATTAATTCACTCTCTGTCTGGAATATTTTCTCGAGCTGAACAGTTGCCTGACTTGTGTTTAGGTCTCAACATCTTTAAGTTTGAGGGCAACGTTCTCAATCAATCATTTCTTAATCATTTTATTTGAAAACACAAGTGTAAAATTCTCTAACTCAGTAGCCTACACATTCTGCGGGAAAGAAGTTGCTTTTTTTCTGGGCTATGCTTGCACTTCTAGGAGCAACACCTCCCCACACGACCAAAGGAACTGCTCCTTAAATATTTGCTGAATGTTTTTCTCTTTATAGAAGTTTGTTTTTTCAAAGCCAATATGGTATGAAGCTTTGTGCATTTCATACAAAATTCCAATCAAATCATCGACCCTGCGCCCATTCCTGTGGTCTCCCACCATCCACCAAGAGCTCATGCATTCTTTCATTTCTTTTTTTTTCGTTCTTTTCTAAAATTTTCGATGCAGAAGATTACCGTTTTGAGCAGAGTTTCGCCGCTTCAGTCACTTCTTTGACACAGTCCTTCTGCCTTTGTTGTTGTTATTCTCTCCAATTTGCATACTCCAAACTATGCATATATGCATGACACATATATCATAGGTTTTAGAGCAACTGCTCCTTAAATATTTGTTGAATTATTAAGTAAACATTAGGGAAGAGATAGTCATTCTTGGTTTTTGTCATTCTTTCTACATTGCCCCATAATCATTCCATTTACTCAGAAGCTTTTATTTATTTATTTATTTTTTGATTTCTTTTGTCTTTTTGAGACAGGGTCTCCCTGTAGCCCAGCTTGCCTTGGAACTCGCTCTGTAACCCAGGCTGAGCCTTGAACTCACAAAGATCCAGCCTGTCTCTGCCTCCCCAAGTTGCTAGGATTAAAGGCATGCACCACTCAAGGCCCAGCAAATTCTATAGAGTTCCAGTCTACTTCTGATTGAAAAAGAATTTAGCTATAGATGAAAGTAATCACAAAGAACAAGAACTGAAACAAAAGGAGATTCATTTTTTCACTTAAAGTTGTGATTGAAAGGAAGCAGCAGTGTCTTCAACCTTTATGCAAGGACATGTACTAACAAAAAGTAGGTTTCTAATGCAGAACAAAACAATTTCCTATATTTGCCTACCTTTAAGTATCCAAAGACCACTTTTGGAATGTCTTCTTCTCTGGCAAATTAACACTCATGTATCCTTGGAGAAAAGTAGGGACAACATGTCTGAATATAAAAGGAGGACTTTGGGGCTGGAGAGATGGCCTAGCGGTTTAAGGAGCGCCAACTCGCTCTTGCAGAGAGCCCCAGGGTTCAATCCCAGCACCCACATGGCAGCCAAGAACCCATCTGAAACTCCAATCCAGGAAAACTCCAGTTCAGGGGAATCCAAACCACCCTCTTCTGACCTCCACGGCATTGCACGACACGGGCGTGACAGAACTTTCATGTCAGAAGGTACATTCATACACATACAGAAATTAAATTAAAAAAAATTAAAAAAAAAAATAAAAGGAGGACTTTGATCAAGCAAGATTTAGTTGTCAGGTCCAACTGCATTATTCCTTCCCCTCTTTTTATGCCTTCTGAAATTTTCATTACATATTACATCATGTTGTGTGTCTTCCCTGGCTGGTCTATACCAAGCTCCCTTCTTCAGGGGTTCTGAAGCTTACTTAGAACAGTACTTGAAAGCCAGGCATGGTGGTGCATGCCTTTAATCCTAGCACTTGGGAAGCAGAGGCCAGCCTGGTCTACAGAGTGAGTTCCAGGACAGCTGGGGCTACAGGGAGACTCGTCTTGAAAAAATCCAAAAAAAAAAAAAAAAAAAAAAAAAAAAAAGAATCCTGTTTTGTGAATGAAAAGTCTTGTATGTGCCTTCATCCTTCTTCCACAAGACATTATACAATCCAGAATTAAAAAGTGTGGAGCACTCTTCACAAAGAATACATTTTGGCTATGTCTGTTAGACTTTCTAGCATCTACCACCTACTTGTAGAATGGGTGAGTTTATCCACAAAAAGGTGGATCATTAAAATTGGCAGTGCTTCCTCTTAATAGATTGTAAAATATAGTTAATATTTCTTGAAAGAAAACTTTCTTCTTCATGTACCTATAAGTGAAGCCATTTACAGTTTTTATTATCTCTAAGCCATTGTCCTTAAGTACTTCTCTTATTTACTTGTCTCATCACTTGAATAATTAAGTGGATTTTACGAATTTTTAGTTGTTTTTGATTAGTGTTTGACACAAAACAATATGATTTTGTGTCCCCAAATGTGCAAGTTGTCAAAAGATTGGCACAAAAATATTAAAGTAAATGTAATTCGTCCTAAAGATATCACATATTTTGACTTTATAATAAATATAAAAGTTAATACTTTGGTGTTAGTGTAGAAATGATGGCGATTGTAATGTCTGCTTGTACTCAGGGCTATGACAACACTGAGGTTAGAGCTACATGCAATAGGTACTGAACGCAAAGAATGTTACTTATTGCAAAGATGGATTACTGCTAAGATGACAAGAAAGCAGTTCTTGGAGGGGTTAAATATGTTCTCCCGCATACTATCTACTTGGATTCAACTTCCACTGTTTTACAATCTGTGTGATAATGTGCAAACACTATGATAATGACCAAAGCTTCAGCTTCTTTAACCATGGAGTGGGGGCCATCCTTACTACCTCATAAGGTAGGATCTTCTAAATTAGGTATCTCTTCTGAAGTGATTAGTCCAGTGTCTGGAGCACAGTTTGTTTTCAATAAGTGCTAAAATTTATTATTGTCATTAGTATAAACAAGGCACCATTAGATTATAAAATATGGAGTAATTGACTGTACAAAATCATGTGTTAAAGCAATTATGGCAAATTAAATCGATATCTGCTTCTCCTAATGGTTGGGAACACAATGCTTTGTTTCTCCTACTTCTAAACCCAGCTTTCCAAAAAGCTGGTCCATTGTAAGGGGGAAATCAATAAAATCTTTTACAGGTCCTACATTATCTGATCCCCTGTGATGTCATCACTTAGCCTTCCCTGCCTCTTCTCAGTATTTTATTCTACCTTTCCTTTCCAATAACTAAAGTATGAATGTGAATTTAAGAGACTTTAAGCCATAGAACTTTTCAAAAATAGAGACTCTTCACATTTAATCAGCATAATCCCTGCATTGTACACATGAGGGAAAGTCTGGAGATCACAGAGCTTCTTAGAACAAAAGCTAGAGTTGAAACACAGTTCACTGCAATGCATACTTACTCCACAGCCTATCATGGCTGGTGCTGAATTATTCATGTGACGCTAGAAACTCAGAGGTTGTGATTCCAATAAGAGGATGCAGTTAATTTAGGTATTGCTGACAGGGATGGTAGAGGTAATAATGTATAGGCATTGGGACCTATGGTTAATTCTTAATTGTCATGAAATATTCTGTTCTTTATTCATGCCAGATCTATGTGTAAATTTGCAATCTGTAAAAAATGAGATGCAATCTGTAAAAAATCAGAAAAAAAAAGGCAGGTAGTGGGAAAATTTCTGGCTGCGATTAACTAAAGTAGTGACTGCAATTCAATGGAGTCTAACATGTCTTTTATCTCTAGGACTTGCCCCGCCCCCCCCATTGAAATATGTGGTTCACTGCTGAGATTTGTGATAGGGCCCACTTAATCCTGGGACGACCCATGTGGAAAATACGTGCAGGAAAGCACACCACGTATACCAAGTTGAGGCTCAAATACAGAGAGAGATTTTATTCCAACATGTCTGCTTAAATATCCATCGTGACTCAATTCTCAGGGCTGAACGCTAAATCTTTTCGTCACTACACCCCACCCCATGGGTGTGGCCAGGGAGGTACCACTGGCTTAGAATCCAACCCATCTTAACTAAGTTTTCCCACAGAAATATCTCATTGAGCACTATTTTCTGGACATTTGTATTTCTCAAGAATGTGATTGGAGCTGGGTCTGGTGGCACACACACATTTAATCCCAGAACTCCGGAGACTCAGGAGACTCAGGAGACAGAGGCAGGTGAATCTCTGAGTTTGACCCCAGCCTGATCTACATATCTCCATAGTGAATTCCAGGGCACCCAGGGCTACACAGTGGACTGTCTCATCAAACAAACATGGATCTTATAAAATTTATTTAACTCCTAGCCAGCATTTGAACCTCTTTTATAGCAATAAGAGTTTAGATCAAATAACAAGAACAATGAGAACATTCATAAGTCAATGATTGGTTTACATGTAAGGTATGAGTCCTAATTATCTGTGCGCTAAAACATAGTCCTCTTTTAGGGAGATGCACCATACAGCAAAAGATTAGCTGAGAATGTATAGCCCTCTGTCATATGAAAAATGTCAAGACTGGTCACAATTAAAATTGTAAACTGTTAAATACTCCCTTACATGACTGAGATAAAGGCAAATTCTTGCTGACAGTATCTTTCAGTCTATCTCTGTTTCTGTGTATCTATCTTGTCTCTCTCCATTTTTCTCTTCTCTATTTTCTTCTTTCTTTTTTTTGCATGAATATTTTTAATTAATTTTATTTATTTCTGTATGTGTGTGAATGTACTGTCTGCAGGCAGGTTTGTGCACCCGTGTCGTGCAATGCCGCGGAGGTCAGAAGAGGGTGTCGGATTACCCTGGAACTGGAGTTCTCCTGGAATTGGGGTTTCGTACGGTTCTCGGCCGCCATATGGGTGCTGGGGATCCAACCCGGGTCCTCTGTAAGAGCGGTCGGCGCTCTTAACTGCTAGGTCATCTCTCCAGCCCCTTTTCTTCTTTCTTTCTCCTCTGCCCCATCCCCTCTTCCTTTTCTTTCCACCTCTTCCCCATCCCTCTTCCTCCTCCTCCTCCTCCTCCTCCTCCTCCTCCTCCTCCTCCTTCTTCTTCTTCTTCTTCTTCTTCTTCTTCTTCTTCTTCTTCTTCTTCTTCTTCTTCACATAGTGTCATCTGTTACAACTGCAATATTTAAATATTTGCTAGTTTCTTATTTCTAACACTACATTAGATTGGTCTTCAAGCTTGCTACATAAAACATCAGGGAAAGGGGAACCAATTGAATCTGAATTTCCAATAAGCAAGGAGTACTTCTACCATCACCATAGCTCAAATACTGCTTTGTTGTTTATATGTAATCAATTTTTTTGGTCTTTTTGAGACAGGGTTTCCCTTTAGTCCCAGCTGGCCTGTAGCTCACTATGTAGACCAGCCTGGCCTTGAACTCACAGAGATCAACCTGCCTCTGCCTCCCAAGTGCTGGGATTAAAAGGTGAGCACCACCATGACCCACGTGGAATCCAAATTTAAAGAATTCTTTACATCTAATTTGCAAAATTTGACAACACATTATGAGTCCTAAGTCCCTCAAATAAATGCCAAGGTTGGTGTTGTATGAGTGTGCCATGTTTCATTCATCATTTATTCAACACAGTTTTGTATGCCTACTGTGTGTGAGGGACCATGCGATACTGAAAGATAAATATGTATGGTATGATCATATGTTATTTATGAACCTTGTCCTCATTTAGCCTGAAGTAGAATAGGTAAATTACTAGCTATTGGGAAAATAATTCAAATTGTGATATTCATATGTGGAAAGAATACATACAAATATCACAGGACTTTCTTGATTTTACAAACAGTTTAAAATTTTAGTAACTGTGCTTATATTCTCAGCATAAGTAAGTGAACTGAAGTGTTTCCAGGGAATGGATTCCTAATGCATGCTGACTTCACATTAGCTCTGGACAAACTGCATATCATTGACAAGGACTTTATATGGAGGAAGATTCTACTCTAGGCACTTCTATAACACTCAAAGCAATGTAAAAATATAGACCTCTACATCACTATTGAGAAAGGAGGACTTTAGAAAAGGTAAATACATTGTGCTATTTTATACAACAAAAATGTATTAAAACTAAAACTGAGATTTCCATAGAAGTCTAATAATTCAGAAAACAGTTTCAACCCCATATTGTGCTCCTTGTATGGCTTAAGAACTTGTTAATATTATCAGTTCCCAGAGTTTATGAATCAGTAGATCTAGGATAAAGTTTCAAGAACATATTTTTAACAAGCTCCCCAGGCAATTCTGAGGATAGTAAAAATTGGGTGCTACTAATTTAGAATATCATAGCCTAATCCATTTTGAATTTTGAGCATGCTTACATAATCCTCTGCTTACAAGTACAAGTGCTTAAGACCTGAACTGTAAGAATTTTCTTTGGTTGGATAGGGGGATCTAGAATATCTAGGAGGTAAATAATTGGGGTATCCAGCAGGTATATGTCTCAGTTTGTTTTCTCAGACTGGATATTTCCCAATTTGTACAGTTCCTCGGGTGTTTGTAAAACTTCATCTAGATTATTCACCCCTAAAATTGTGAAAGTTTATTTAGATTAGTTACAGGTGTAGCATGAAGCATACAGTCCTTCTTAGACATCTTTTCTTTACTGAATATTGAAAAGGAAGTGGTTTACAATGCTGCCCCATAATCTCTGCCAGAGAGGAAGACTGAGACTCAAGGATAGGAGATCTACACGGCAGATATTAGCACAGATTTTCAGAAATTGTAGATGAGAATTCAATATAGGACCAGATAAAATCGGTGGGTCAGTCTTCACAATGAGATGACAGAAATTCCCACAGATTGATGAGAAGTAACAAAAGACAAGGTTGAGGAAACCGCTTAGTGGGTAAAGTGTGTTCTGCGTAAGCATGTGTACCCAAGTTCAGATCCCGAGTGTTCCCATTAAAAGGTTATGCTTGTACCTGAATACTGAAAGCCCGAGATACGTGACCCCACAGCCAGCAGATCTAGCCAAAAGGTAAGTTCTACCTTCAGTGAGAGACCATCTCAAAAAAATAAGGTGGATAAGACAAATACATATCTAAAGATCAAAAGCTAACATGCATATGAGAGAAAATATGTGATAATTGCATTTCAGGGTCTGGGTTCTCTCACTTAGGATAACTCTTTCTTGTTCCATTCATTTACCCATGAATTTCATAACTTAACTCCTTTACTAGTTGACTAATATTCCATGGTCTAAACTTGCCATATATTTCTTGTCCATTCTTCAGCTGATGAACACCGAAGCTGCTTCTGTTTGCTAGCCATTGTGAACAGAGAAGCAGTGAACATGCATGAGAAGATATCTCTGTAGTAGGATAGACTTTGGGGTTTGGTCCCAAAAGAAGAATGGCTGGATCCTGTGGTAGATCTATTTCTAGATTTCAGAGGAATCTCCAAACTGATTTCCATAATGGCTGCACCAGTTTGTAGTCCCACCTGCAGTGAACAAGTGTTCCCCTTTCTCTAACCAACAACAGCTTTTATTTGGGGGTGGATCTGGAAGGAGTTGGAGAAGGGAAAGTGATGATGAGAACTCATTTTATGATGCTCTCAAAGAATTAATAAAATAGTTTTTCATTAATTTTTATTGAGCATTTGTGTATTTCATACATTTCTTCATCAAGTTTAGACCTGTTTCCCCATTCATGCCCTGTCCCCAGAATTCATTCATTCTGCCATACATGTTAAGTCCTGTCTTACAGCTTTTTCTCAGTCTTTTTTCTTAACTTTTTCAATGCAGAAGTTTACTGTTTTGGTCAGTTCTTTGAACATGTCTTGTTGTTGTTCCCTTTAATTTTATATTCCTTCAATATATACATACATACATTCCACATATATATCAACATTACAAAGTCTCAAAATAAACTATAGGTTCATTCCAGAGCATGTTTAGGGATTCACATTTGAACAGCAAAGCTGCATACTAGTAAAAAGAAATATAACTTTATATTCCTAAATTACATAGCCAGTTGTATGTTTTAATGTACTTTTAAGGAAGAAATTTATTCTTTCTCATAAACATTAGAACTTAGGAAAATAGAGGCGTTAACTTCAAGCTATATCTACAGTAACATCAGTGTGGTATTATTTTTACTAACAAGTTACTCATATTGACATACATATAAGGATTTCCTGGGAGAATCCAAATGTGAGGGACACCATATGTTATGTTTTGCTATTTTTCTTCTGAGACTGTCTTACTTCTCTTAACAGCTCCTAGCTTCATCCAATTACCTGCAAAATTTCTTTGCTGGTGCATAGAACTCCATTGTGTGAATGTACCATATTTTCATTATCCACTCAACAGTTGAGGACACTTTGGTTGTTTTCAGCTCTTTGCTATTGTGAAAAGAGCTGCAATAAACACTTGTACATGTATTTCTGCTCTAGGATTAATCCTTTGGGTATACAACCAGAAGTGGAAAGACTGTGTTGAATGGTAGGTTAATTTTTAGTTTCTTAAGAGTCCTCCACACTGCTTTCAGTATGGGTTGCACAAGTTCGCAATCCCACCAGGAGTGAATGAGTGTTCCTCTTTCCCAACAACCTCTTCAGCATTTGATATTCTTTGTTCTTATGTATTTGTTGAGGTTTCTTTTGTGTCCCAGTATGTGGTCAATTTTGCAGAATGTTCCATTAGGTGCTGAGTAGAAAGTATATTCTCTGGTATTTGGATGGAATATTCTGTAGATATCTGTGAGGCCCATTTGGTGTTTTGTATTGTTCAGTTCTGATGTCTCTCAGTTTAGTTTTTGTCCAGTTGACCTATCCAGGTGGCTCAGTGGGGTATTGAAGTCCTCCACTATTAGCCTACTGGGGTTAATCTGTGTCTTGAGGTCCTGAAGGATTGTGTTTATAAATTTCGGTGCACCAGAGTTTGGTGCATAAATATTTAAGATTGTGAAATTTTCTTGGTTAATTGTTCCATTGATAAGAATATAATGGCCCCCTTTGTCTTTTCTGATTAATTTTACTCTGAGGTCTATTTTGTCTGATAGAATAGCCACTCCTGCTTGATTTTTGGTACCATTTGCTTGGAATATTTTTTTTTTCCATCGTTTCACTCTAAGGTACTGTCTGTCCTTGAGGCTGAGATGGGTTTCTTGGAGGCGGCATATAGATGGATTCTGTTTCCTAATCCATTCTCCCAGTCTATGTCTTTTGATTGGGAAGTTTAGACCATTAGTATTTAAGGTTATTATTGAGAGATGTGTGTTGTTTCCTTTCAAATTATTTTTCATTTACATTCTTGGTCTAGGTATTTATTTACTCTGTTATGCTTTTGGAAATTTCTCTCTTGGGTTGCTAAAGGACAGTTGCTCCTTTCCTCTGTTCTTTAAATTGCTTCGAGTATTTTCTGAAGTGTTGGTTTTTTGACATGTGTTTTTTCAATTTGTTTATGTCATGAAAGATTTTTCTTTCTCCTTCAACTATGATTGACATTTTTTCTGGGTATAGTAATCTGGATTGGTATCTAAAGTCATTTAGTACTGGGAATACTTTGGTCCATTTTCTTCTGCTTTCATGGCTTGCACTGAGAAGTCAGGTGTGATTCTGATGGGTTTCTCCTTATATGTAACTTGTTTTTCTCTTGTGGCTTTCAGTATTTTGTCCTTGTTTTTAGCATTTAGTGTTTTAACTATGATATGACATGGGGAATTTCTTTTCTGGTCTTGTCTATTTGGTGTTCTATGTGCTTCTTGTATTTCTATGGATTTGACTTTTTTCAGTTTGAGGAAGTTTTCTTCTATTATTCTGTTGAAGATCTGATCAATACCATTCTCTTGGGATTTTCTTGATCATAGCCAATATTACTGGTATAAGATGAAATCTTAAAGCGGTTTTAAGTTGCATTTCTTTAATTACTAACAATGCTGAACACTCTTTAAAGTGTTTCTTAGAAATCTTTATTTCTTCTCTTGAAAAGTGCCTGGTCAGATCTTTAGCCCATCTTTTTTTTAATAAAATATTTTTATTGGTGTTTTGTGTGTTTCATACATCATTTCTCAGTCCAATTTAGACACACTCCCTTTTCCGTCCCCCCCCCCAACCCAGGTCATGCATTCTGCTATGTACGTCTTGCAACTTTTTCTCAGTTTTTAAAAAGTATTTCTCTGCAGAAGTTTACTGTTTGAGCAGAGGTTAACAGTTTCAGTCAGTTCTTCGATACAGTCTTTTTGTCGTTGTTGTTCCCTCCATTTGTATTGCTCCAATATATGCCTATATATTCATCACATATAACAAAATTATGACCTTTGAAAATAAACTGTATGCTAAATCCAAAATATGTTTAGGAGTTCACATTTTCCTTTAATCTTATATTACTCTAATATATGAATACATACCCCTCATACATATACCTCAATTACAATGTCTGAAAATAAGTGCTCAGTTAATTCTAGAGCCCATTAAGGAATTCACATTATAACAGCAAAGTTGCCTTCAAATAAAAAGAAATATAACATTAACTTTTCTCTGCATGCCTTTCAACTAGGGATTTGGTGCTAGCATCCACAAATGAGGGATCCCATTTGTCATTTGTCTGGGACTGTGTTACTTCACTTAGCATAATGGCTTCAAGTTCTATCCATTTACCTGCAAAGTTCATGATGTCACCTTTCTTTACTGCTGCATAGAATTCTATTGTGTAGATGTACCACATTTTCTCTACCCATTTGTCAGTTGAGGGACACTTGGGTTGCTTCCAGCTCTTTGCTGTTGTGAAGAGAGCTGCAGTAACATAGATGTGTATGTATCTCTGTGATAGGGTGAGTCTTGTGGGTACATACCTAGGAGTGGTATGAGTGGGTGAGGTAGTAGGCTCATTTTCAGTTTCTTGAGAGTTCTCCACCCTGCTTTCCATAGGGGTTGCATGAGTTTGCATTCCCATCAGCAGTGAATGAGTGTTCCCTTTTCACCACAACCTCTCCAGCATTTGGTATCCTTTGTTTCTGGATAATAGCTAGTCTTACTGGAGTAAGATGAAATCTTAAGGTGGTTTTAATTCACATTTCGGGTCATTTATTTTCTTGGTCTTTTGTTTTTATACTAAATATTTTATTGAAGTTTTTGAGCATTTTATATGCTTCAGATTTTAAAGAGGTGTCACTGGTGAAGAGTTCCTCTCACTCTGTGGGTTTTCTCTTCACTTCTTTGATTGTTTTTGTTTTTGTTTTTGTTGTTGTAGTACAGAACATTTTACTTTAATGAGGTCCCATGTTGATTGGTTATGTTATTTCCTGTGCAACTGTTGTCTGATTTAGAATATATATAAATGATTTTTTTAACAATAAGATGGAGAATATCCATTGTCAACCTTAGGCCTCCCACACATTCAGACACAGGTGATTCATTATCCATGGTCCATGAATGAGCACACCCATACACACACACACACACACACACACACACACACACACACTCACAAGATAAAGCAATATTGTTTCATCTATTCTTTTTGTTCTTCTCCTAATCCCTCCATCTTTTTCTTTATTCTTCTATCACATAAACATGTGTTTCTCTAATTACTTTTTAGATGAAGATCATTTAAAAATACCCATGACCCTGCCATGCAGGAAAGGAATTATGTTATCAGCATACAGGAAACTCACATGAACATATTTCTCTTCTTCAGAACAATGTAGCTTCTATTCCTATCCATTCTCATACTATCAAAACTTGGCTTTGCTTGTTTTTTCTAAAAATCAAAGCAATGATAATTGCAGTATGTTCTTTAGTACTGCTTCTTTTACTTCTTACTGTGCTTATGGATTTTTCAGATATTTTTGGTGGGTTATTAATTTCCATTCCTATTTTGAAAATGACTAATTCTATTGCCTTATGAGTATTTAGCTCTTTTCAGTTTGGGGCTCTTAGTAGTAGTACTTTTGCTAATTTTAATAATACTGTTCGGCTGGTTTGTGATGTTGCTAGTGTCACTAATAGCAGTCCAGTGTGCATTCTTAGATCTGTCTTTAAGTCTAGGATATATATATATATATATA
>VZQC01007999.1:1118769-1252100 GCA_009823505.1 Rhizomys pruinosus
TATATATATATATATATATATCTACTGTCATCTAGTATTATCTATCTATCTATCAACTTTCTATCTGTCACTTAATATCATCCAGCTGTGTATCTATCTATCATCCATTTTTCGCATTGTCTTTGAAGTGATAAAATATATTCAAACAATATCTACTGACCACTTATTCCGATCTATTCCTGTATTGACTCCTAGTAACAGAGATAAAATATTTATTATGCACCCTGTCTTAAGTCCTCTATTGGAACTATGAAACAAACTATGTCTCTTTATCCTAGACTATATTCCAGCCCTAGCCCATATAATAAGTGAGATAATTTTAGAATGCTGTGGATAGGAAATAGAAAACAAGGAAAGGGAATAATATGGAAGAGAACTGGAAGAGGAAAAGATAGGAAGGTTCTGTCTTATAAGGCAAGCTGTTGATGTGCAAGTAGACTTTAAGGAATATTACAACACTCCAGGACATGCTTCCAGTTATTTAAGGAAAATAAGTGTACATTAACAGAGGCTTTGCTGGCTGTGCCTCATTTTAGGAATATCAAAAGCCTAGGGTAGAAGGGCAGCTGGTAGGATTCAGAAAAGAATATGAAAAAGAGCCAAGCACAGCATGATCTGCCTTTCCACAGATCATGGTATTGTTTTTTCTTGTGACTGTGCAACGGGAAACAACTGGAGAGTTTCAAGAGGAAATTGCTACCATCTGCTCCACATGATTGTGGACAAACTGCATTGAGTGTGAAGAGGTACCCCAGGGATTCTACTATAGTAGCCTCCAAGGTGCAGGTAAGGGCTGGAGAGTAAGAACCTTGTTCTTGAATTTCACATGGAGAGAAAGAGATGAGAGAGAGAGAGAGAGAGAGAGAGAGAGAGAGAGAGAGAGAGAGAGAGAGAGAGAGATATTAGGTACTTACTTCTTCCTTGTCTCTGAGGGATTAAACCATGTTCAACCTTTTTAATCAATCCAGTACACCGTTCCATGTCAGGATAAGGACTTTGTCCTTAACTAGTTCCTGTGCTTGGACTCTGGCAACTTGTTTAATTTGCTAATGTGTGTAAAAGAACAACTTCCTCCTCTATTCCTTACAGTGAAAAGCTGTGAGGTTGTAGCTTGGAGTTTGAAATCTATAAAATTATGTGAGCACTTAGGTGGGGCTCCGGGAAGGGATGGGCTTGGCGTGTCACTGACTGAACTTGGAATGTTATTTAGAATCACTGAAGAACTGAGTTCCCTGATAAGCAGCAGAGGAGATCTGGGCTGCTATGTGCTCTCTGCGACCTTGGGTCATGTCCTTCTAGCTCTCAGTTTTCTGGATCATAGAATGATCCTCCCAAGGGTGTCTCTTAGGGTTAATTTGAGGATGAAAAGAGCTATTGTATATGTAAATTGTGTAACTCATTTGAATGAAAGGAATTAATATATTCAAGATTCTTTGATCCAATACCAGCCTCCTGTCCACTAATCTCTGTCATTACTCTCAAGGCTGTTACTTTGTGCTCAGCCATGGTGGAGAGTTTAGGGTTTACCTAAATCCCTGGGGAATAGCAATTAAACCTTATTAAAAGCTTTTAAGCAAGCTGCTCTTAGCTGTGTTCTTCAGGACAAGAGAGTTTTGTCCATGGCCACTAGATGGCGCCAGCATTCCTTTCTGCCTCTACCTACTTCCCAGCACCAGCCTTCCAACTCCCACTCATTCTGCTTCAGCATCTGCTCAAGCTCTGCTGGGGCTGGCTTAAATGTGTTTGCTGGGGAAATCTGGGCTCCCACCATAGTGTGTGGGACAGAAAATGCCTTGTGGCTTTGGTGAGCATGGAGCTCTCCGTTTCCTTAATCTTCTTTGAATTACCACCCCATGGCTTTGCCACTTCTGAAAACTGTACTCCTAGCCTTTAGATGGGTGGGGGAAAATATAGATGGAGTAGCTCTGGGGAATTTACAGATTCCCAATACCAAATCACACACCACTTCTGTTTCCATACGTGATACATGACGTGTGCCAAACTGTTCCAGATGAAGAAATTAGCAAACACTAGGGGAGAATTCTCTCATACTACTCCTGCTTCCTTTCCTGATGGGCAGAGAACACTCTCGAGGAGTTTCTCCCCATGGTATCTGTAAACATTAGGTAGATCGGGTGACTCTCCTACAAGGAGAGAGTTTCCAAACGGCAGGTCCAAGCCAGTCCTCCCTCCCACAAAACAACAAACAAACAAAAAAACAAAACACACCCAGTGGCCTTGATATTTCGATTTCAAAGACTACAAGAGCACATCTCAAATGCCTGACCCAGAAAAGCTTTCCATTTCTGTAGTTCATTGACTCCTCATCTTTAGCATCAGTCACCCGGAAGACTGCTAGATGCCACCCAGAGTTGGTGGTGCAGAATGTCTACAGGGACCCTGATAATTTGCATGTCTGCTAGGTGCCCAGCTAAGGATGACGCTTAAGCTGGTCTTCCTTCTCCTGCAGAGACTGTCCCATCCCGACATTTCACAGGGGTTGAGCCTGAGCTTCATTGAAGTGAAAAGATTGCTCAAGGTCACTAAGTAAATTGAAATTAGTCAGGACTAGGAATCCAGGAGTCTCTTAAGTACAAGTTTTGAAAATCCTCGTTCAAATTGGTGCTGGTTAGACATTTTCTTTTCTCACTTTTATGGAGAAAGGATTTGTTGAGCAAATTTACAAATGAAATCAGATGGTGGGTGAATTGTTTAATCTGTAATCACTTAAAATAGAATTTTATTATTTTTCTGTTTAAATGAAGGCATGAACTATACAGAGCCTGGTTCTAAGTGCAGG
This sequence comes from Rhizomys pruinosus, assembly GCA_009823505.1. Lineage (NCBI taxonomy): Eukaryota > Metazoa > Chordata > Mammalia > Rodentia > Spalacidae > Rhizomys > Rhizomys pruinosus. The sequence goes on from VZQC01007999.1 coordinate 1,121,570, forward strand.
AATGACCTTTGCCTACAGCTATCATGGTGAGACTCTTTGTAGCAGCCTTTGAATGTGGACAAGATTCCAGGGAAAGTTGTTTTCTTGGTTATATTTCCCATAATTAATCCCAAACTTCACCCTCTTCTATCTCAATCCCAAACCAGAATTCCTTCCTTATAATAACTTGAATATTTCACATTTGTTGAAATACCCAAATGAAAATGGACTAATTTAAGCTATTTGAAAATATGTTTCTTCTAATGAATCATTCCAGAAGAGTAGTATACTCAGCACCTGCGGTAAGTGGCTTGATCATATGGATGCATGTGCATCCTATGATAATAATAGTTGCAATTGTGAATATATTTATACTGATACCTTCTGTTTGGCCCAATAGATACCAGTTTCCAAGCTGTTTTTATAATAATGTAAAGTGTCATTTTATATTGTATTGAAAATAAATATTAATTTAAGAAAAAAACGTTCAAAAGGAAACTGAGAAGTATTTGTCATTAAACGCAATTCTTTGATGTCCTATAGAAGTCAAGTCATAAAATTCATACAGTGAAACCCTAATTGCTCCTACTTAAAAACGTGACTGCTTTTGGAGAAAAGAGCTTTGAAGGGTAAAATGAATTCCAGTTGGTCTTCATTCAATATGAATGGTGTCCTCGCAAAAAGAGATCATTAGGGTTCAAATTCAAAAGAAAAGCCACACATAAAAAGATAACATGGAAACATGGCAGGGGACACAGCATCAGCAAACCAAGGAGACAGGACTTGGAAGAAATCTCATCTCTTGACACTGCTACCTTGGATTTGTAACTTTAGAAATGAGATAAAACATGTCTCTGTTTTCTTAGATACCTGGTCGTGATGTCTTGTTATGGAAACTATATTAAAAAAAAAAAAACAACCCTGTAGCCAGGCATGGTGGTGCACACCTTTAATCCTAGCACTTGGGAGGCAGAGGCAGGGAGATCTTTGTGAGTTCAAGGCCAGCCTGGTCTACAGAGTAAGTTCCAGGTCAGCTGGGGCTACAGGGAGACCCTGTCTCAAAAAGACAAAAAAAAAAAAAAAAAAATTAAAAAAAAAAAAAATAAAAACCCCGGTAGTGTACCTACCTGGATAGGAATATTAAATGAAAGACATGAGCAGCAAGTGTTTTCAGAGCGGGAAGTTCCTGTAGGGATATTCTTAATGGTGAAGTAAAATTCATTAAACACACATTGCAAAGAACATTCTTTTTTTATTTTATTTTATTTATTTCTGTATGTGTATGAATGTACTGTCTGCATGCAGGTCTGTGTACCCGTGTCGTGCAATGCCGCGGAGGTCAGAAGAGGGTCTCGGATTCCCCTGGAACTGGAGTTCTCCTGGAATTGGAGTTTCAGACGGTTTTTGGCCGCCATGTGGGTGCTGGGGATCGAACCCGGGTCCTCTGTAAGAGCGGTCGGCGCTCTTAACCGCTAGGCCATCTCTCCAGCCCGCAAAGAACATTTTTAAAGGAGGCTGGATACACATGTCAGTTGTTTCAAATATCTGTCTCATAGTTCACTCCAGTTGTCAACCTGATACACCTGGGTAGAGGGAATTTCAGTTGAGGAATTTCCTCTGTCAGATTGGTCTATGGGCGTGTCTACATGGCATTGTCTTGAGCATTTGCAAGAACTATGGTACAATGCAAATTCTAGCCATTTTAGCATTTTCTGGGGTATCCTCTGGTAAAACGACATCAACATCATTGTGGGTTCCACAATAATTCCTGATTTCTTGATCTCTGTGTCTGTTGAATCTAACTCCTTTGTGAACCTTGTCTGTGTGTCTCCTTCATGTGTAACCTAGAATGAATTAGCAGTTCAATTGGGATATGCTATTCTTGACAAGAATGGGAAAGGGCAGTAGCTCAAGTTCATGATTAATGTTAATGGTGCTGCCACTGTATTCACATGGAATTGGCCAAAGCCAATCACATGATACAAGCTTCTATAATTCCATAGCAATAGAAATTTTCCTTCGGAGAAATGCAAAGCCTTTCCTGTACAGATAAGACTGGTCAATAGGTTTAGCAAATATAAATAACACATAATATAATCTACCAGCTTTCCCCACAGCTCTGCTAATGCTATATATAACCATTTTTGAATACTTTGAAACTTTGATGGAAAATTAACATATTTTACTTAAACTGATTTGTTTTATTTACTTTTAAGCCTAGGAGTCTTTTCATGAATGAGTGTGTCACTTGGGTTTGTTTTATTCATATTTTGTGAAGAGTCTAAAAATTCTAGAATCAGGAATTTTTGAGAAAAGTAAGCATAACAAAGTCTCTGGGTGGTGGAGATACCTCAGTCAGTAAACTGCTTGCTTTGGAAACATGAGGACTGGAGTTTGCTCACCAGAACCCCTAAGTACCAAATGTGAGCATAGTGGTGTTCACTTGTAGTTCAGGCATTGGAAAGAGAGACAGGCTGGTCCCAGAGCCTTACTCCTTACCATATACTAGCCTGGCCTATTTGGATGGTACTTGTATTAGCTACTTTTCTATTGCTGTGATTAAAAAAAAAGACAAAGGCAACTTATCAAAGAAAGAATTTATTTGGGCTTATGATTCAAGAAGCGTTAAGAGTCCAATGTGGTGCGGAGGCATGACAGCAAAGTCTGCTAAAGCAGAAGCCGAGTGCTCTCATTTTTCATCATGTCCAGTGAGCAGTAAGCAGAAAGAGAAACTGAAAATAGGCTATGAACTCTCAAAGCCCAGTGACATGATTCCCCCAGCTAGGCCACGCCTCCTAAAAGTTCCGTGGCCTCTCCAAACAGTGTCGATAGCTGACCAAGAGTTCAAATACTTGAGCATTTTTGGGATACATCTCTTCCAAACCATAGTATCTCAAGAATAACATCTGAGTTTGTTCTCTGGCCTCTATACGAACACATATACACACTTGTGCCATACATACACACATACACACACACACACACACACACACACACACACGTATATACACATAAGAATACAAATATATTATCTACCTAATTTACAATGTTTTGCAATTTCATGTTTATTTTATTTTCGATAACTGGAATAAAATAACATAAATTTAATTCAACTTATTACTTTTTGGTTGTACTTTGTCTCCCTAACATCATATACAAATGTATCTGTCATTCCTTTTGCTTTTGTCCCTTTAGCTCTTTTAATCTAATTGAGGATATTTCTCAGAGTATGAAGTGAGTATATAACTTGTCCTTCCAGTAGTGAACCAATATGTAAATTATACCTTTTCTGTACCTGCAGTTTCTTGTTTAGCTTCTTAATTGGAAACAGAAGCACAGACCAGAAAGCATACTGAACAGGTGAAGCAACTTATGTAACTTCTAGAAATCACTGTGGGACGACATTTTTACCTGACTTTGTGCAATTCAAAGGACTTTTCTGATTCCTTCACATTTCATGTGTAAAATTAAAACAGGGGGTTTCAAAAGGCTAGTTTTACCCTAAATCTCCTTGTTGTTTCTGAAGATATCACATACAAATGAAACATCCTATCACTACCCACATCTGTTGCTAAGGTAGTCAAGGCTAATGATACAGGACATTTTTTACCCCAAGGGTTTCTTAGTCTCAAATGGCCAGAGAATCTGTATCTTCACAGAAATTCAATAAGAGGATGTGTAAGTATTTCAACTGCATATTGCTTAACAGTAATATTCTAAGATGCAAGCACTATTGTGGGTGCCTCACTTAAATAGCTTTCCTGTCAAATGTACTAAGAAATTTCCCAGTGATCATGGACTTTAAGGTCTATTTTGATCCTGTTAGTATCTAGTGTTCTAATTCAGCTATGTTTTATGCCACAATAATTTGTGAATGTTTGTTTGTGTATGAATGCACATATGTGTGCATGTTTGTATGTTTGAGTTCAGCTGTGCACAGCCATAGTGTGTGTGTGTGTGTGTGTGTGTGTGTGTGTGTGTGTGTGTAGGTAGGTATCTGTGTCTGTATGTATCTGTGTATATCTATGTGCTTGTCTGTATGGGTATGTGTAGATTCCAGGAAAACCTCAATCAGTGGACTTTGCCTTCAACCTTGTTTGAGACAGGGTCTCTTTATAGTTCATTTCTCACTGCACAGGCTACTGGCCTTTGAGCTTCTGAGAGTCCCCTGCTTCTGCCTTCCCCCTTAATCTAAAACTGTTGAGATTATAGATGGATGCTATCATGGCTGATTCAATTTCATCAGGTCTTCATACTTGTGTGGCAAAACACTGTAACTACTGAGCCATCTCTCCAGCCTCCAAACTAATGTTATAATCTCTATTTTTCAAAGTTTGCTCAGAAAACTGTGAGTTCAAGAGATGTACATGATGACACATATTTTTGAATTTGCAGACTAAGCTGGTGATTTTTATGCCATAACATAAAACACACTCATAAATACTATTTTGTGCTCAAATAAGAGTTGAAAAGTTAAAAGAAACATTGCCATATGACGTTTCAAAGAACCTTATCTCATCTATCCAATTCTCTCTGTCCACATAAACATCTTCTATATCTCCAAGATGTGGTTGTAATCTCCTGTTCATCACAGCAAGAAACAGCAATGTATAAGCATTCAGATTCGTAAATACAACTCAAGGAAGAAACAAAGATTTGGAGCTTTGAAAATCTATGATATTGGGTACCACTAGCTTTAGGGAAGCATTTCTGATCCACTATTTTCATAACTGAGATCCAAAAATCTTAGTTTTTAAGTTTAGGCAGTATATCAGCTTTGTGCCATTCTATGCTACATTTTTGTTCTTTTTTTTCTTTTATATTTTTAGCTGTATTTTTGTGAAGAGAAACCACATAATAGGGTCCTTTACTCTCCTTAGAGCAGATATATCCAATCCATCAGATTCTGAAAACCACAGGTACAATGCCCTTGGTGTCAGTCCTAGCTATGATTATGCAGTTAAGCATATTCCTTAGTAGCTATGGATGCAGCATGATGTTCTCACAAATTTCAAGGGAAAGGTGGAGGAATGTCTTCCTAGAGAAAGTTTTTGAAATTTTTGAAAATGTATTTATCACTTGTACTAATAAAAATTCAACTATTTCAGTCATTCTATGCTCTGACACCAGAAATGTAGAATCTCAGTGTTTGAAGGCAGATGTCTGAGATTCTTTGCCTGTTGCTGTGATATGACACAACCACCACAAGGAAGGAAGAGTTATTTTGGCTCACACACCAAGGATAGTCCATCATGCTATACAAGGCAAAATAACAGAAGTCAGACATAGCTGGTCACAGTTCATTGACAATGAAGAACCAGGGGGAAATGAATGAATGTAACAGTTTAGTTTCATTTCTTCACTTGTCTGTGTACTCCAGGATCCCAGCCGGAGACTGATACTGAAAGTAGGTGGTTCTTCCCATCTGAGATAACATAGTCAACATGTCCTTCACAGGTATTCCCAGAGGTCCATCTCTCAATTAGTCTATATTCCTTCAAGTGGACTAACCCATCTATCACAGAAAATATAGTAAATTATATTGATAATAATAGCTATACTTTTGGGCTATCTCATATATATATATATATATATATATATATATATATATATTATATGATTGCATTACAAATCAAATCTAGGCCCGTGTCCCCCTCCTTACCCCCCACCCGCAACAGCTCTAGCATTCTGCCAAACATGTTTTTTCATCTTTTTCTCAGTCTTTCTCAAAATTCTCCATGAGAAGTTGACTGTTTAGAGCAGAAGTTTCCCATTTCAGTTAAGTTCTGTTTTGTTGTTGCTGTTGTTGTTTTGTTCTTTCCAATATGCATCACTCCCAAATACTTGGACAAAAGCTCCGAGAGCCCTGCACAAGAAATACAACTAGGTAATTGGCGCTAGCATCTACAGATGAGGGATACCATTTGTCCTTTGTTTTTCTGGGACAGTGTTAACATAAAGTATCTTCTAGTTTCCATCCATTTACCTGCAATGCTCTGATGTCTCTTTTCTTGACGCTGCATAGAACTCCATTGTTAGATGTACCCACATTTTCTCTATCCACTTGTCAGTTGAGGGGCACTTGGATTGGTTCCACTGTTTGCTATTGTGAAGAGAACTGCAATAAACATGGCTATGCGGGTATCTCTGTGGTAAGATGAGTGTGGTCTCTCTTACCTTTGTCAGATTTCCATAAATAACTTGCATTGTCAATACACTATTGAATTTGAATATATATATATATATATATATATATATATATATATTAGATCTTGCTACTATTGGACTTCATCCTGTAAGTTATGTTAGAACTCACCCAATATAGTCTAAATTACTCTGTACACATGGCAAACCAGAACAAAGTAATCTAGCAATTTTTTTTTTCTTTATTTCACGTGTCATATGTTTAGGTATACCCATGTCCTGCAATGCCTGAGGAGGACAGAAGAGGGTGGTAGATCCGCTGGAAATGGAGCTACAGACAGCTGTCAGCTGCCATGTGGGTGCTGGAATTTGAACCTGGGTCCTCTGTAGGAACAGCCAGCGCTCTCAACCACTGAGCCATCTCTCCAGCCCCTCTAGCACTTTATATCTAAAGCAAAACTACAATGCCAGAAATAAAATAAATTTTAAAAAGCAGTCAATGTCCTTGCAGGCTGGTAGTGATAATGTGATGTCTGCACCTGGGTCTTCAGATTTATAAATCCAGCATTCACCAATTATTAAACCCCAGGACCTACAATGTAAAACTTAGCCACATGTATCCCCAAGACACACAAAACCTGAAGCCGTGAGTTTTCTTTTTCGGTTGGACAAGAGGATTGGAAGGAAATGCCGCTTTTTGGTTTTCAGTTGCTAATGGCAAAAGATGCCGATGTGGTTAGATGAAGCATTAAAATAAAAATTATGTAGGGAATAAAAAGTCAGCATAAAATAAAGGCACTTGTCTTCACTGTGGTTTGGAGGAGCTAGCATTATACCAGCTCATAGAATATTCGGGAGTGGGTTTATGGGTGCACTGGGCAATGTATCAAAAACAACATTAAAGACTAATGGGTTATAAATAGCAAAAGGCCATTGCAGAGAAAATTTATGTTAATCAACAAAAGCTTGTCTCATCGAATTGATAAGTTTTCTCTGACATCCAGTAAGGTGGGTTATGTATAATTTCTGAGTATGTGAGCCCTACATTGTTTGCCTATTTCTGAACCTTTCTTTGCCTTAAAAGTTCAAGGTTAAGTTATCTTCCAGGTGTCATGGAATGAAAACACATATGATCCTTGCTTACCAATGGCCATTTATTTATCTATGATTATGAAACACATTAAACATTATAGTGTGAAGTAAGAATACATCCTTGCTATCTATCACTGTTTAGGAATATCACAAATCTTTGAGTCACCTAAAGATTTCTGATTCTCTCATAAATGTGCTGGACTAGAAGTTATATAGGTTTTTGTTTGAGTGGGATGGAAGATCTGTCTGGAAGGTGGTTCATTTTTTTGGGCACTCAGAAGTCAATGACTAATAGAAGGAAGCCTCCGCTTTATAATACTAAATGCCCATGATATTTTTCCTGTCATTAACTGCAGTGTAATTTTGAAAAGTCAGAAAAAGCAGACAAAAAATATACTGCATTAAGATCAGAACGTGAGTGCTTCAGTAGTTTTAGTAAGTCATAAACGTGTGTTAAAATTTTGATATAGAAATGGAGTAACAATATCTAATTTATATTTGAACATAGATGGAGGTGAATAAAATAATAAATCATTAAATAAGTTCAGAAAATTTCTATAGGGTTCAGGGATTTTCAGGCTGTGGAATAAGAGACTCTGCGAATGAAGCATGTGGTAACAAATTCTCGAATGTTATATTCTTTCAGAATAATAAGATTTTATATGGCATACAAAGAGATTACACATAGAAGCAAAATGATCTAAAATGTGGTGATAACATGGATATACAGGTGACTATTTAGAAGGCAGTGAGATATTGTGTCATTATAAAAATGATAGCAGTGAGTTCTCTCCTAGAGTATGTGACCTTTCCAGCCCCAGGTTTTTTAGCCAGATTTACACTTCCAGTTAGAAGTAGGCCTTTCATCCAATCACACAGCTCTTGATTGTGTCCAAGGCAACTGTGTGACTGTTGCATCACTGTAAATGTCTTGCTGAGCCTGTCATTATTACATTTCAAGGGTTCACAGCTGCTTAAGATTGGTGATAACTTTTCTCCCCTGGTAGTCTCTGTAGAAACTTCTTGCACTATGAAATCTAAAGGAAAATCTAGGGGAAAGGAAAATCTAGTGCAAAGGAGGATTTTCTTGGCCCTATGCCCCTGCGAATATATAAAACACCAAATGAGTTCAGTAGGATATATATATATATATATATATATATATATATATATATATATATCCTACTACATATATATGTATATACACATATACATATATAAAAATGTATATATATATATATGTGTGTGTGTGTGTGTGTGTGTGTATGAAAATCATGGAATTAAAAATAGATAAAGAGGACATGAAGTATAGAGAGGAATTTCTGTGGTGGGTAGGCAAGATGGGTTCCAGGGAGATAGTGAAGAGTGGATAGGATCAAATTTCATTGTATTAATGTATGAAATTCTCAAAGGTGAAAACATTTGGTGGTAAGAAATCCCTGGACATCCCTGTGACAGTGAGAAGCATATTGTTTAAAGGGATCATAACATTGGATGAAGAGATGACATATAAAATCTGTTCTTTGTGCAATTTGGAAGCATTATGACTGAAATACAGTATGGCAGAAAAATTATCTAGCAGGTTGTATTAGTCACTTTTCTGTTGCTGTGATAAAACACCGTGACCAAGGAACTTATAAAAGGAAGAGTTCATTTGAGCTTACGATTGATGGTTCCAGGGAATTAGTCCATTGTGGTGGGAGGCATGGCGGCTGGATCTGGAGCAGCAAGCCGAAGGTCACATCTTGCAAAGAGCATAGGAAGCAAAGAGCAACTGTAGACCACGAGGCTTGTTAAACTCACTAAGCCCGCCCCCAATAACATACTTCCTCTAGCACGGCCACACCGTCTAAGACCTCCAAAAACAGTGCCACCAACTGGAGACAAATGTCTGAATACTTACAGCCTATGGGGGACACTCATTCAAACCACCACACAGGTCAAACTGGAGGGGAATGAAAATTGGTGCAGGAAGTTCTGTTAGATGGTGATTGAACAAGGTACTAGAGATTCAGTGAGATCTAAAAAAGGTGCGGGGTTTGGAGAGCTTGCTCAGCAGAAAGCGCACTGGCTGCTCTTGGAAAGGACTCTGGTTCAGTTCCCAGCACCCACATGGTAGCTAACAACCATCTGTAACTCTGCTTCCAGGAGACCACACACCCTCTTCTCACTTCCACAGGTATTGCATGGCATGGGTACACTCACGTACAGGTAGGCAATATATTAATATACATAAAATAAAAATAAATAAAATATTTAAAAGGAAGCATGCTAGAATGAAGCCACCTTACTTTAAATACTTAAATTTTATACACATCATATTGAACCCTATTTATATGCATAGTTTTAATAAATGAATGAAAATAAAGTTCTTTAATGAAAAGTACATTGCATGGAGGGTCCTGATGAGTATGAATGTGAAGGTAAAAAACAAAAAGCATTGAGTGATTTTCTCTTGGACTTGAGTGGATTGAATTTAGAAGACACTATCTCAAATTTCTTTCCTCATTAATGGAGTGGCAATTGGTTTCAGTATACCAGACTAGTTGCTATAAAAATTCTTCTACTGATATTGCATAGCTGTTTCCTCCAGAGTGGACATGGCCATTGTTGCCATGGATCACAGCTGTGATCATCCACAGGAGACCTTCAGGGGATCCAGCCCAATAACATTTTTCACTGAAGGGAGCATGGAGACTCAGGAGGCTTAAGAGCCTTCTAGAGAGCCTCCTAGATGCCTCCTTTTTGGTTTGATTTCTGTTGCTGTGATAAACTGACCAAAAACAATTTGTCCACCATGAGAAGAACCCTCACACATCAATCAATGATAAAAACAGTTCCCACATATATGACTTCATGCCATTTTCATCTGGGGTAGCCTTTAATTGAGACTCCATCTTTCCAGGTAAGTCTTAGTTGTGTCAGCTTGACAATAAAAATTTGCCAGGCCTAAGTGAAGTTATACAAACAGTAAAGATTTGAATATATATATATATATATATATATATATATATATATATATATTCAAAGATCTCTTTAGTCTGTGCTTTCCATGCTGCATATGTGGATTTGTTATGTTATGCAGCTGCCTATATGTTGCTTAAGGAACTTTCTGGTGGAGTTCCTGCATGCAGTTACCATGCTTCTGGTATGTAACCACAGTAAATTTAGTGGTTCACCAAGTAGAACTTGGATGGAGTCCTTTCTTGGGTTTGTTGCTGGCCTGTTTGTCTTGAGCATGCACTGATGTTTGTTTATTTCTCAGGAAGTCATGCAACAGATGAAGAAGAGAATCTAATTACTACGTTTGTTTATTACTAGACAAGAGCAGTATTTATTCTTTTCTTCTATTCCTCTCTACATTGTTTTTTTTTTCTAAACTAAATTTTATATGGTTTTTGACTCCACTCTTTTATTAAAATAGTTTTCTCAGGATGAGCAGATTTCTCCGTGGTTAGAAGCACTTGTGTAGCAAACATAAAGATTGGAGTTTGACTCCCTAACTATCATGTAAAATGTCTGGGCCTGTTGTGTCACTTAAGCTTGACACAATAGGACTTAGCACAAAGGACTGTATGAATTCCAGTGGTGGGAGGTTGGGGGGGTGACTGGGAAAGGGTGCCAGAGGGAAATGGAGGATTAAGACTGACTGAGATGCTCTGTATGAGATACACAAAAAATTCAATTACAATTAAAAAAAAGTAAGATTGAAAAAACAATCTGGGCCTGGAAGTTCACCTATAACAGAATTCTGAGATGTAGATAGAATCACTGAGGTTGGCTGGTTGACGGCCTAACTCTAGGTTCAGAAGGAGACCCTGATCAAGGGAATCAGAAAGAGAATCATAGACTCTCCTCCTCTGGTCTTCATGGTTCACAAGAGTGCATGAACTTACACATACACACACACATACACACACACACACACACACACACACACACACGAGTTGTTCACAAAGTCACGAAAGAGGTTCTTTGTGAAAGAAGTTGATGGTCATTTCTCAGTTCTCACCTTCTTATTCTTTCTTCATTGTTTGAATGTGTTCATGTTTGCTGGTCTTTCATGTCCCTGTCACGAGGCATCCTTCTTCCGCTGACTTTCCCCCTGTGTTACTGGATAGAACCTCTAAACTTGTATGGTTGATACCTGTTCTTCCCTGTTTCATGATTGTAGGTTCTCTGTGGCCAACTACCTAAAATTCTCCTTTCCTGAAATCATTTTCCAGGTGAAAAAAAATAATATAAATATATCAATATATAATATGTTTAATGTATAATATTATAAGTATTATATTTATAAATATAATATATAAATATAATACATATATAACTGGATGAAAATACTATCCTTGGAAATACTGTGCAGCAGAGGCAGCCATGTGCCTGTATATCCCAAATCTAATTGGCTATTGGCTCTCCCCTTGGAGAAATAACCCATGGCTGATGCCACAAGCTTACATCCTCTACAGGTTAGGAGATGTTATAAGCCACAGTAAGACCCTGTCATATTTAACAGGGGGGAAAATTGTAATTCATGGATTAACATATCCAAACATGTGTCTATGCTAAAGTAACCTACCATAACTATTAGTGCTGCTTAAATACCTATATATCTAATTGCTTGTTCTTCATTAGTAGGATCGAAAGGTTATTCCTGGACAAACTGTCAGCCCATGAAAGGAAACAGCCAGAATTGACCAGAGTCCAAGTCAACAGCTCCAGAGAGAGTGGACTGTTTTACCTCTCATCCACCTGTGCCCCTTTTCTAAGCCTAGGGAACAACCTGCGGAAGAGGGGGCGTGGTAGAATGTAAGGGCTGCGATTGGGGTGAATGGTGAAACTACAGCAATGTAGTCTGGACACTCATTTGATCAACTTGATTGAACAAACAACCTGTCACCCCCCACTGGATGGTGGGGCTGTAGGTGTTTGGGCACAACAGCCTGCAGATAGGTTTTGCATGAAGGATGCTTGTACTCATGGATTATCACTTATAGCTAAAAATGAAAAAAAAAAAAAAACTGAGAGAAAGATGCAGGACAGTTATGGCAGAATGCATGATCTGGGATGGGGTGGGGGTGGGGGGGAGGGAAAGGGAAATAAGCCTGAACTGAATTGGAAAAAATTTATGAAATGCACAAAGCATCAATAAAAACTAATTTACAAAAAGAAAAAAGAAAATACTATCCTGTGTTAAATATATCCACATGTAGGCATTTAGCTTATAATTTTTGTCTGATATCAGAACTATGTATCTGTGTACTTCTCAAGATGTCCACAAACATATTGGAATTGACATTTCAAAATGGCAGGTCCAGAAATAAACCAATCTTTCCTCTAGAACCTAGTAGCCAACATACTTCCTATCTAAGTTAGATGGCTTGTTCCTCCTTTGATTTTTATTAATGCTTCTCTTTCTCTCTATTTTACAGGACCACATCTAATGAATGGTTCAAAAACTCTTGTTCTAGCATTGTAATACATCTAAAACTAAAACCCATACAGGGCTGGCCAGCATCATCCCCATCTCCCCTGGATTATGATGATAACCTTTTTTCCTTAGTTTCCTTCACTTCATACATTCAGATCTCACATCAGTACAAGAATAATTACCTTAAAGTGTAAATTATCCTGCATCACTTCAGTGTTCAAAGTTTCTCATAGTTCCACCTGCCACACACAATAAAATCATGATCAAGGCATTATTAATCCACCTACCATCCCCACAATAATATTTTAACATTGATATCTCTTCCAATATTTGCACCCTAGATTTTTCTCTAGGAGTTTTCTAGTCATTTTGCTGCTTAGTGACACTCTAACATGGTCGTACCAACAATCTTTCCATTTGCTGTTCTCTTTGCATGGAATTCTTTTCTCTACTGATAAATAACAAGGGCAATGTTTTCACCTTTTCAAGTGTAATGAAGCTAATGAAATGTGACCTTTTCAAGGATATCCATTCTGTTTCTTATAGTTAGAACTACAGACTATGGATACTGAGATACCTCAGTTGGAAAAGGTGCTTGCTGCCAAGGCTGAAAACCTGACATCAGTTCCTGGAATCCACATGATGGAAGGAGAGAATTGACCCCTAAATGTTGTCACCCCATTATCCCCCCCAATTTATGTGCCTTGGTATGTAATACCCATTGCCCCAACACACACAGATAAAATAAATAAATAGAATAAAAGTTTAAGAAAGTATAAAAATTACAGACTACTTATGACACCACCCCCAAATACAGAGCTTCAGTCTCTCATCCTTTTTGTATGTGTTTATCTGGGTGTTATTGCCTTGTGGTACTATGTGTGCAAACATATATTTTATGTTTCTTTGTATATGCATATATAGTTTTCATTATGTTTTCTCCTGTCCCCATTATAACCTACACTTGATGAGACAGCAATCTCTGTTCTTTTGTTTCTAGAAGAATATCTAGCACAGAGAACACTAAAAATAATGAATGGATTCACAGCTCCTAGGGAAAACAGCATATATAGCTATCATCAGGTTTGGATGTATATCAAACAAGAAAAATAACCATTTCTTGTAAAAAATTGAGAAAAACGGTATTAACTGGTGAATATTTTAGGAATTCATTTTGAGATCTTGATTGATAAATTTTAATAAAGAAGACTAATGGCAAATCTCCTAAATTTGGATCCATCCTATTGTGGAGCTTTAGTGCAAAATATTAGAAAGGCTAAAGGTTTTCTTTCATGCAAGAATATACACTCAGAAATCCAAATAATACCACTAGAATTAAATGTTAAATCAGCTCAAAGAGAATTTCAAAGACAATCTCCTAGATCTACCTGCCAAAATTCTACCAATTCTCCAAGACTTTGATCACATAAATTCTTCTCTAAGAACTACTTTTGCCACTCACTTATAGAAGAAAGTACTTCTTAATATTCACTGACAACTCAATTCTACCCCCTCAATTAGACGCTGATTGTAAATGTTTAACATCATATGTTCTTCCACAGTTCATTCTCACAGTCAAACATATTATTCCAAACTCCCTTAAAACTATAAATTGTAAGGTTAAAACTCTTTTATTTAAGGTATATAATAATGAATTGCCTAACAATAACATTCTGAAATATCTCAATCTAATGCATTGATACATCCAGTTTTGGTCTGGTGCCCTAAGTTAGTCAAAATTTAACATGTGAATTTGCTTTTATGGGGTACTTCATCCAAGATCAAGAAAGTGAAAACATTGTTTACTATCCTTTACTTTCTGAGAAATAGATTTGAGCTTTTTACCTATGTTATTTCAAACAGAGTTCAAAATGGCACCATTTATGCAGATATAATTGCACCTTTTTGTTTTGCAAATGAGAAAACTGAGCCTCATAAATGTTAATTGATATCTTGAAGGTCACACATGCTGTAAATGACAGAGCTCAAATTCTAACCTAGTTGTGCGTTATTGCATTTAATTGTGATTCATGTGGCAAAGGAAATGAACACATGAGATGGGGATAGCAGATTAAACTGTTAAGAAAACAAAGGGATGAAGTAGAAAGGTAATGACGAATGTCACATTGGGGCATAGACTGCCATGAACAATTGGTTCTTGGAAGTTTTCACACTAAAACTTACAAGACAAGCAGCTATTCTTGATTCTATCTTGTGTAATGCATGGGTGTCATCAGAAGCATTAAATGAGTTGCAATGCTAAGGTGTAATGATGGTTATATAATTAAGTTTGACATCTTCACAGGATACCCTATCAGATATTTCTAGCTAGATGAACTTTATAGAAAAAAAGAGAATAATTTAGAAACTGCCTAAAAGGAAAGATGGAATATTAAAATCCATAGAATCCAAAGGAAATTCACTTAAGGATAATTTATAAGAATTTCCAGAGGTACACCAGCTAAAGTACTGCCAAAATTATAGGAACTGGGACAATGACAATAATTAAATAAATGAATGGAGAGTAGAAGTTGATACAGGTCAATACTGTCTATTTGAAACAATATAATACTATTCTATCTAATTTTACTGGCAAGAGATCTATCAATAGGATTGTAACAAGTGGCAAGGAAAATAATATTTTATAGCTATATCACTGTTATCAAACATGTAGTTTTCCATGCCATGCAGTTACATATTATAAAAATCAACAGACAAAAACAAAAGCAAGATACTCTTGTTACAAAAATTTTTCTTCTTCCTGGGCACAGGTTTCCTAACCTTTCTTGATGTATTTTGTGGTCATGTCATCCAGTATTTGATCAAAGAACAGGATCAGAAATGATGTCTACTAATCTAGATGAGCCTGAACAAACCTCCTAATGATGAGTCTTCATGATCTGTCCATGGCATGCAAATGAGTGAGACCTCTCTTTTAACCATGCATGACTGACAAAATGGAAAGGGAATATGGAAAGGCCCTGACCACTAAGCTGCCCATTAACTTGGGGACACTGGTGTTTATTTTAGCTTATTTGAGTATGATATTCATTCATATAATGCTGATGGCATTAACAATTTGGGCTTTAAGTGTTATAGTGGCTAGTATATTGTTAAATAGTGCAAGGATTATTTAATCTGCCCATATGATACTGAAGAAGCTATGACTCAAGGAAGTTATGATTATGGTCAAGGACTGAGATAGGACTTTTAAATTGTTCTGTGCATGAAGCTTACAAATTATAGGTAACTGGAGTATAGGGACATAGAAAACCATAGACCATTTCACATGAAATAGTAAATATATTTTTATATAGAGAGAACAGTTCAAATGTTACTGTAGATTGTATAAGGGGGATATTAATGGTTTTGGATTCAACAAGACTTCCTCAGTTAAAAGGACTCAATAGAGACAGTAAAATGATACAAAAATGTTTAAATGTGTTGGTCACACATAAAAATAATGATGCAGTTTCTAAAAATCTGTTCAATATTTCTTAAGTTCTCTAATGAAATTCTAATTTGTTAGTTATTACTTACTTAAGCATTTATCATATAAAGACCAAAATTTCAATATGTTTTAATTTTCCAAAGGAAGTGGAAATAATAACTTAAAGTAGTGGAAATTCCAAAACAGTATTAAATGAATGTAACTCTAAGATTCGTAAGCTTAAGTTCTTCATTCTGACTCTTTGATTAATTTGTTTGATATTGAGAAACTCATGTCATCTGTGCTTCCGTTCTTCTATTTGCAAAATGGAAATTATGAGAGTTGGTCTCTAGCCTGTATTGATGGTAAAAGAGATGAAGTACTTCAAACCAGTCTAAGCACATCATGCCTGTGATCTAACCTAAGATCCATCAACAGTAAAAGTATATTTATCTCAGAGAAATGTCCACTTCTTTCTTTAAAGTGCCAAACTTCGGCAAGATGTTGTCAAAACCTTAGATTGCTTGAATGACTTTGATACAGAAATTTGCAGAAACACTAATGTGACTTTCTAAAACTGTGACCTAATGAATAAAGAGATGTTCTTGCTTTGGATCAACCACCCAGTATTAGTCACTGCTCTCATTGCTGTGACCAGATAGGTGACAAGAAGAAGGATTTATATTACATAGGGTTTGAAGCCACATTCCATTGTGGGGGCCAAGGTGTGGCATGGCAGAGGAGCTTGTGGCTAGTGCGGCAGGTTAGGAAGCAGAGAAAACATGTTCCTGGTTCCTTTATGCCCTTTTATTTGGTGGTCCTTAGATCATGGGATGGTTATTTCTGCATTCCAGACCTGTCTTTCCTATTAAGTTAATTCTCGCCAGCAATGGCCTCACAGATATAACGAAAGATATGCCGGAATGCTATGCTAAATGCATCTTAATCCAATCATCTTGACAATCAAAATTAACCTTCATACCCTTTGGCCAAAAGTGCACATCTGCCTTGAATAAATCTGCCTAGTCCTTCCTTGTAGGTTTTTTTTTTTTCCTTGGTGTCTGGTTTTAGACTACAGAGATTAGCTGCCTTCCTCATGGACAAGTATCTGAAGACTTTCTAATAAGAAAATATTCTGAGCCCTGTCATTTTCAAAAGAGGACTTCTTGCTAAAGATGACATCAAATCCTGACATTCTTGAGTCGTAAACAATATCAATGGGCATATTTACAAAACAAACAGTGGGTCTAGGGAAATAGTTCAGTGGTTAAGAGCACTGACCCCCCCTTGCAGAGGACCAGGGTTGCGTTCCCAACACCTACTTGGTGGCTAACAACCATCTGTAAGTCCATTTCCAGGGGATCCAATGCCCCTTCATGAAGTCTGGGGACACTGCATGACAATGGGTACACTTACATACTTCCAGCAATACAGTCATACACACAAAATAAATATACTAAATGAAATGTGTTTTTTTTTTTAATTCAAGAGCCTTATCTACAAATAAAAAAGCATTATGGACAAAGCTCAGCACATTTTACACTTTTGCTCTTCCCCGAAGGTGCTGCATTTTTTGGACAGTTTAAATACAATGGAGGCAAGGCTAGCACCTACATAGTAACTATGCACTAATGCTAACTGTATTCAGCAGGAAAAGCTACAACAACAGTCATGATGATGAGCTGTGTTGTATAAGGTTTGTTTAGGAGACTCATCAGAATCTCCTAAAGATAAGAACAATACTGGGGTTTTCATGTATCTAAAAGTAATACATTTAAAAACACAAAATATGTTGATATTACATGTAATGCAAAGTAAACATTTTGTTCTCAATAATTCTAGTTATTGTGTAAGAAATTAGTTCTGATAAACCAGCAATATGGCAATCTCTAACTGGAATGTGGGAACACATAAGTAGATGAGATCACTGAAGGATGAGAGCAGAATTGCAGGTTAAAATAATTTTAATGGCTCTTTTCCTGTTGATGGCTGTTTAATTAGTTGAAAGGTTTTCGTGAAAGAGATGTATAAAATATGGCAAGAGGTTGACTAAAGACTTTCGAGATCAGAGTGCCCTGACAGTTGGCAAAGTATGTTTTATAAAAAGAGAAAACTGTATTTAGCTGTTACATAAGTCATTCTCACAGGTTATGTTTTGAGGTTAATGACACTGAAGATGAGAAATAGAAACAGCTTCACAGAATGAATTTTACAGTGTCTAGATACTGAAAACATTTTTAAAGTTTAAGATGTATTCAATACACCTAACTCACAAAGGTATCAAACATAAAACCATCCAAAGCAGAAGGCAGTTGTTTTATCCCACCGTGTTAGTTAATTTTCTTGTTCTAGTAATAATAAAATACCTTACAGAAGCCAGCAAAATGGAACACCATTTTTATTTAATTTTTTATTGTTGGATAATTTCGTACATGCGTATATGTTTTCATCAGATCTACTTCATCTTCTCCCATTCTATTCCTCATCTATCTTTTGTACCACTTTTCCCTCCATATTTCATATGCTCTTTCTATGACCCACTGTATCCACTTAAACATAGCCTGTATGTGCATGGGTGTGGGACAGTCTATTGGAACATGGGTAGCCTCTCAGGGGGGTTATATCCCAGAAAAATGTGAGTGTACATCCTTGAGCAGCCATTGATTGCCAAAATCTCCTCAGCTAGATTAAGATTTCATGAGACACTCTCTATTCATGCTGAGACTTTGACTGGCTTGTTCTTGTACAGATCTTGTTCATGAAGTCATAGCTACTGCGAGTTCATGTGTGCAGTGACATTAAACACTAAATACAATTTCATTGAAGATGTTCACTACCTCTGGGTCTAACAAACTTTCTTCTCCCACTTCCATGATTATCTCTGTGCCTTGGGGGAAGGAGTTGTGATATAAATGTCCCATTTAGAGTGGAACACTCTTCAGTGAACATTGAGCAATTTGGATCTCTGTCTGTGTTCACCTCCATTCCCTTAAAAAAAAAGAAGCCTTTCCTGTGAGGTTTGAGAAACGCACTAATAATGTATGGGTATAAAGATTAAAACAGGGCTGGAGAAAGGGTTCAGCGGTTAAAACTGACTGCTCTTGCAGAGGACCCAGGTTCAATTCCCAGCACCGACAGGCCAGGGGTGTTGGTGCATGCCTTTATTCTCAGGACTCAGGAGGTAGAGGCAGGTGGATCTCTGTGATTCAAGGTCAGCCTGGTCTACATAGTGAGCTCCAGGCCAGCTGGGACTAAAGATAAAAGCTACAGGGCAGTGTATTACTGGGTCGATTTGTCAGAATTGTAGCATTACATTCTCCCCTAGATCTACAGCCTCACCAGCCACAGGTTTTGTCCCTAATGGTCCCAGACATAACTTACATATCGTGTGGGGCCTTTAAATGCAATCAGAAAGTGATTGATTGCTCCCATAACATTTCTGCCACTATTGACCTAATGGGATTTTACTGTCAGACCAATTATTATTGTAGTTTTTGGAGTTCATACCTAAATAAAACTGTTAATCATTTTATCCCCCACCCACATGCATAGAACCTTCCAGTAGTATGGAAATTGGCCAGTATTGATGGAGATTCCATGTTGGCACCAACTGGATTTCTCCTTGTCCTATGACTCAGGTATTTTGTGTCTGCAACAACAGGTCTCAGCCTCATGACAATAGCCTTTAATATTGGAGGCGTTGTTCTATGCAACACCATTTACCAACTGCTCAAAAGAGATAACTCCTACCTGGCATTGGTAATTTTATTTGGTAGCCTATGCTGTTTGGTATGGTTTGACCCACTCCATTTAAGCACATTTTATGTATGTGTACCTGTATATTGCAGGGTTCTTCTGCGGTAACAGGCTTTCATGTGACTTTAAAAAAATTCTTTAGTGTTATTGGTTCCTCCCCATATGCCATCATCTACCCTGCCTCCGATTTCTACCCCCTTTAAGCCTTCGTATTCCAATATTTCCCTTCCTCCCTTCATATCATCTACATTCTGTCCTCCATGTCTTGAAATTCATGTTTATCAAAGTAGAAAGATGCAAAATGACATGCAAAAATAAGTAACCTTCTTAACCAATGAGAAACATACTAAGAATTAATTAAAGGAAACAATCCCATTTATAACAATCTCAAAAATATCTTAGAATGAATAAATTTAGCATTTCTAGTCCTTAAGAATTTTTCAAGAATAATGAAATCAAGGAGGCAGGGCCTGAAATTCATGTCTAAGAAGAAAAACCTACATTTTACATAACAAGAGAAAATATGTGGGGATATATAGGGTGCATTTGACAAAAGAGTCAGTCTAGGCCATAAGATACATAGATCAATATTGTGATTCAGAAGATATGGACATTTGGGAACTTAATACTTTTTTGTGTCTTTTTTTTTTTTTTGAGACAGGGTCTCCCTGTAGCCCCAGCTGGCCTGGAACTAACTATGTAAACCATGATGGCCTTGAACTCAGAGAGATCTGCCTGCCTCTGCCTCCTTAAGTGCTAGAATTATAGGCGTGCACCACCACACCTGGCTTGGGAACTTAGTTAATACTTTTTATTGAGATATTTTGTATTCATACAACATTTCTTAATCAAATTTAGATCCCTTACCCCAACCTTGCACCCCTCTCAATTTAAACTCATGCATTTCTGTCATACGTGTTAAGTCCTGTCTTGCATCTTTTTTTCAGTCTTTTTTATTAGTTAATGTTTTTGCATTACTTACAAAGGACAAAGGGAGGGCGTTATTTCTCCTTATTTTATAGATGAAGAGACAAGTTTAGGATAAAGACCCTTCAGAAAATAAATAAATCCACATATCTCTTTAGAAAAATATAAATTTCCCACATTGCCCATAAAATTTAAACAATATCAGTGGACATCAATAGAAAAATACATCCCATGATGCAAAACCAGAATGGTTAATGCTTGGCAGTTTCTCAAAATAATATCTGTTCAAAATCATACCACCTTTGGTTTCTATTTATTTATTTATTTATTTATTTATTATTTATTGGTCTTTTCGAAACAGGGTCTCCCTGTATGTAGCCCCAGCTGTCCTGAAACTCTCTCTGTAGACCAGGCTGGCCTTGAACTCACAGAGTTCCACCTGCCTCTGCCTCCCAAGTGCTAGGATTAAAGGCGTGCGCCACCATGCCAGGCCTCAATTTGCCTTTTAAACTTGTAATTTATTCATTTGCTTATTATTTCTTCCTACCTTAATTCATTTTTTTTCCTTGCTATATTTATTTTTCTCCTTCTTTCTTCTTCCTCTAAGGTACCTGGGATTGAACTTGGGCATTCACTCTTCTCTTAATCTTATTTTGACAGCTGATTGGCAAACAAACATCCCTGGGAAGACAGACTCTCTGACAAATTACCTTCAAGAGATCTGCCGTTGCCCCGTCTATAGGGTATTTTCTTGATTGACAAATGACAAGGAGACCGTATGCTGTGGGCAGTGACATAGCTGGTCAGATGGGGCTGGAGTGTACAAGAAAACTGGCTAAGCAAACCAGGAGAATCAAGCTAGTGAGCACCATTCCTCTGTGGTGTTGGGCTTTGAATCTCACCTTCAGGTTTCTGCCTTCAGTTCCTGCTTGGCTTTCCTTGATGAGGGACTGGAACTTGTGAGCCAACAGCCCTTTCCTTCCAAAGCTACTTTTGGTCAGTGTTTTTTTTTTTTTTTTTTTTTTTTTGGTCTTTTCGAGACAAGGTCTCCCTGTAGCCCCAGCTGTCCTGGAACTCACTCTGTAGACCAGGCTGGTCTTGAACTGACAAAGATCTGCCTGCCTCTGCCTCACATGTGCTAGAATTAAAGGCGTGCACCACCACACTGGGCTTGGTCAATGTTTTATCATAGCAAGAGAGAGCAAACTAGAGTAATTCTCAGACTTCCTTAATATTTCTTAAGATGTTACCACTTTGACAATCATCTACTTAGTATCATTCTTACATTTATATTTACCAAGTGTTTCTGTCTATATCCTGAAGCAGATGAAAAATATATGTAATTTGTACATATACAGAAATCCACATAAAACCTGAATTCTCTCTCTTTCTCTCCTTCCTATTCATTCTTCCTGAAATTTATAGGTTGGCCACTAATCAGTAAGTTCCAATATGAGATTACTATTTTAATAAAAATTGTTCAACCACATTCCTCATTAAAAGAAATGGATACAAGATATTTCTTATACATCAATGTCACCACATTATCAAGTAAATTAGCTATCTTTAAAATTTCCAAACCGGGCATGTGAGATGGCTCAGCAGGTCAGATACTTCTAGTAAGCATGATCACTTGACTTCAAACCCTACGATACACATGAGTGAAGATGAGAACAGACTGATCCTCTGACCTCCATGCCCGAGCTGAGACATATGCACATACACAAACACCACACACACACACACACACACACACACACACACACACACACACACGCAGTGTTTAAAGAACTATCCAAATATTTTTTTCACATTCCCCAAAGATCCTGAGTAAGAAAATGAGCTAGACTCAGATCAAGCATGTGGAACAACCCACAACCCACAAAAAGTATTAATTGACTTATAACCCTTTCATTGAGGAAACAGTTGATATCCATCAAAATATTTAAGCGACTGTAGCAAAGTGAAAACTATGTATATGAAAAGACTCTTAAGATAATAGCTTAGAATAAAATTCATAAGGACAGCGTTAGCACTTAAAATCTGCACATAAGGGGGCTGAAGAGATGGCCTAGCGATTGAGAGCACCGACTGCTCTTGCAGAGGACCCGGGTTCGATCTCCAGCACCCACATGGCGACTGAGAATCGTCTGTAACTCCAATTCCAGGAGAACTCCAGTTCCGGGGGAATCGGCACCTTCTTCTGACCTCCGCGGCATTGCACGACACGGGTGCACAAACCTACATGCAGACAGTGCATTCATACACATAAATAAATAAATAAATAAATAAATAAATAAATAAATAAATAAATAAATAACTAAATAAATAATTTTAAAAATCTGCACATAAGGACTGGATTATAAATTGTCAAATAGGACCAAGACTTCACATTACAGGAAAATATTGGAGCTTTTCTAGCATCTTCATGTTAGATTTTCTAAACATTCCCCTATGTTCAATTAATTAAGCAATTTTAACGTATTTATGGCACACAGCTATTAACTCTCTAGTAAGAAGAGTCTCTAGTAAAAACTCAGACTCTTAATGAGTGTGTTTCTAGAGCAGCCTTGAGCATCTTTCTTCCATGGTCTCCGCTTCAGTTCGTACGTAGCTCCNGTCAATATCAGCTACACCTCAACAGCCTGGAGATACTGTGCAACAGTGGCAGCCAAGTGTCTATATATATCCCAAATCTATTTGGCTATTAGCTCTCTCCTTGGAGGAATAACTCACAGCGGATGCCACAAGCTTATGTCCTCTAGTGGTTAGGAGATGTTATAAGCCACAATAAGAACTTGTAACCCTTTATAGAGAAACCACAGTTTGCGGATTAGCATACCATCCAAGCATCTGTGTCTATGCTCACAGCTTAGCTTGACATAATAATTGGTACTGCTTAAATGCCTGTACATCCAATAGCTTGTGCTTTGTTAGTATGACTAAAAAGGGTATCACTGGAAAAGCTGTCAACCCATGAAGGGAAACAACCTGAACAGACTGGAGTCCAAAATGACAACTCCAAAGAAATTAGACTGTTTTCTTCTCACCCACTTGTGCCCCTTTCCCAAAGCCCAGGGAACAAACTGCGGAAGAGGAGGCATGGTAGATTGTAAGGGCTGCAGAGAGATAGGGGTGAATCGTGAGAATACAGGAATATATTCTGGACTCCTAACTGATCAACATGCCTGTGCATATAAGCTTCTCCAACTGAACTATGGTAACCTTGGATTGTTCAAAATTTGAACATAGATACTTGCAAAATGCACCAATTACCTAATTGTATGACATACTGAGTAACATCAATGTTATCTGCAAACAACTGTGTCATTATATTGTAGAATCCCTTAAAAAAAAAAAAGAGTATCTTGAAGGTTAGATGCACAAGCCTGTGCAGTGAGGGGCTATATCTGCGTTCTCTCAACTTGTTTATTGATCAGCAACTGGAGATATTTTAAAATAATATTTTGTTTACCTTTATTAATTGCTCCATGTTGGAGTTGAGATCTTGTGACTTTTTCACTGACAACTGCCTTGTCATGAAGCCTAGCTACATGAAAAGTGACATTTGTCACAATATTCAGATAGCTATAAATACAAAGAGCAGAAATCATAGGGAAGCATGCTTGTAACCACTACAATGAAGCGATTCCTTTCTTCCTTCCTCCTCCTCCTCTCTCTCTCTCCTTTATTTCTTTCATTCCTTCCTTCTTTATTTTCTCACTCCCCTACTATTTCTCTTTCTCTTTTGTATTTTTTAAATTTTGTTTAAGCAATAACATTTTTTTTTTTATCTACAGGGTCTCCCTGTAGGCCCAACTGTCCTGGAACGCACTCTGTAGACCAGGCTGGTCTTGAACTCACAAAGATCCACCTGCCTCTGCCTCCAAAGTGCTAGGATTTTAGGAGTGCACCACCAAGCCCTGCTTATTATGCACCCAAGGTTGCATTAAATTCTCCTTTCTCCTGCTTCATGCTTTTTACTGCTATTATTTTAGGCATGTGTTACGATATCAATTCAAAGAAATGATTTTGAATAAGAGTGGTTTTATCTGTGGCAAGAATACCCATCTCCATTTATAAGCACCTTTTAATAGAGTTATCTTTGAAAGTAAGGTATTTGTAACTGGAAAAAATTCCCAGAGATTTTATAATGAAACAAAAGTGTGTTGAGGAAAAAATTATATATGTTTGAAAGGGATGAGCTAGACTTTTATTAAGATCTCCTCTAACATCTTGTTTCTTCTCCGTTAGCAATGTGGGGTTAATAATTTAGTTAACACGCTAATGAACTTATGGTAAAGGGTTGGAAAAGTCACTTAGCTGTTAGTTTTCCAGGCTATAAAAATGTGAATGGAATGGTCTTGTCAGTAGGCTACCATGCAGATTAATTAGCTGATGTCTTCACAGTGATAAAGATTGTACAATAGAAGGTCCACCTAATAATAAAGGCTGAAGAAAGGGCCAATTGGAATTCACCCAGGACTTTGTAGTGGTAAAATGGGGGTGAGAGGGCAAAGGTTGAAATGGCCAGAAAGAATATAAATAAATAGATAAAAAGAGAGCACAGCATGCATATGCAAATGCTTTAAACGCACATATGTACATGCACACCACAACAATTTAATTAACCTGTGTTGACCTCTGCTACCCCATGATCTCAAAGCAAATAGACTAGACAGGATATTTAAAGGGGAATGGGGTTCTAATGAGAAAGAGCAACTGCTGATGAACACTGGTTTAAGAATGTGGTTTAAGGATGGCTTTCCAGTTTTGCATTCTTTAAAAAAAATAAATTCTTAATATAGCTTTAAATTTACAGAAAAATTATAAAGATAGTTCATAGAATTCCCATTGGCCACAAAGTCATTTTCACTCATTAATATTTTACATTAGTGTGGTAGAAATGTGTTGCGGGGCTGGAGAGATAGCCTAGTGGTTAAGAGCGCCGACTGCTCTTGCAGAGGACCCAGGTTCGATCCCCAGCACCCACATGGCGGCTGAGCTCCATGGCGTCTGTAACTCCAATTCCAGGAGAACTCCAGTTCCAGGGGAATCTGACACCCTCTTCTGACCTCCGCAGCATTGCACGACACGGGTGCACAAACCTGCATGCAGACAGTACATTCATACACATAGAAAAATAAATAAAATAAATTGAAAAAAATTAAAAAAAAAAAAAAGAAATGTGTTGCATAGAACTGTCCCAAGAACAGCAAGCTATGGGCAGACCCCTTCTTCCCAAGCTGAGCTGCACCCTTTTGCCCGGGATCATGACAAACTTGTTGATGGTCTGTAAGAAAGAAGGAATGAAGAGAGTCAGCCACACCTCCCAACCAAGCAGGCCGTATTTGCACAAGGAGAAGAGACAAGCTTATAAACTGAGGAAGCCTTAGCTAGGCCCTTGCTATTTTGTACTGCTGTGGGTAAGTCATGATCCCTGCCTGGATGGATACTTTCCATTCCAGCCTTAAGGGGGGAATGACCTACAGTTCTGTAACTAACCCCTCACCCACTGCCCTCTCAGAAAATCCAAACAAACACACAGGTTTTCTAAACTTTCCTTTGGTGAAATTGTCCTTCACTTTGTCTTAGGGATAGAGGGAGGAGGGGGCTGGACTCTGCTCTCACCTGCCAGAGGAAATTTTAGCAGCAGTATGTCATAAGTGATGCAGCAGCATTTTATACCTTTGACCAATAATGTTCATAATTTAGTCAGATATTTTTGTTTTCATGTAATGTACTGTTTATGATCCATGAACCTTTTCAATTTATTTTCTATTTAGTCATTGTAGCTCCTTAGGCTCCTTTTAGATATTCAGTTTGTTAACATTTAATTCTTTTCTATGACTAGTATAGACTAGATCATTTTCCTGCCAAATTCATATATAAAATTCCTAATGACCTATGGGAAAGAATGGAGAGATGTTCCTGAAGGAGGCAACAAGTTCAGGTGTTGATGGTAGAGCCCTATGATGGGATTGATACCCTTCATGAAATGAAGTATAAGGGCAATCTCTCTTTGTCTGTCTCTCTCCTTGATTCTCTGTCTCTGTGTCTCTATCCCTGTCTCTCTCTTTTTCCTACTCTGTTCTCTCTCTCTCTCTCTCTCTCTCTCTCTCTCCCTCCCATGTGAGGATAAGGCAAGTAGCTGAACCTCTGTAAATCAGAGATGACCTTCATCAGAGATTAGGCATCTTGGCAAAATGATCTTGGATTTCCAGCCTCAAGAATAAGAGAAAAGTGTTGTTTCTTTGTTATCACATTGAAGCAGACATGATAATAACCTTGACAGTTTAGACAATATGTATTAGGTATTTTGTTGAATATCTCAGTGGTAGTTCTTCCATGCTTTTATTTTTATTCTAATGGGGGTTATGATTTTATGTGAGAGGATAAAAGTTAGAGTGTTGTTTTCATAAGAGACCACCATAATAGCGTGGAAACATGACATATAGCATGTCTAGATTTTATTTTCATTTTTACTTATTCACATGTACATATGTGTCTGTACAAGGTCATGCTGCATGAGCATAGGTGGCTTCAGAGGCCAGGAGAATGAGATGGATCCTGTGGATTTGGAGCCAATGGAGGTAGTGAGCTATCTGATATAGGTGCTGAGAATTGAACTCAGGTCCTCTGGAAGAGCAAGAGGTATTTTAACTGGTCAGACCTATCTCCAGCAACAACGCTGAATGTTGAATACTGACTTGATGAACTGGCTTAGGAAGACATTTTTGTTGGTATGTTCCACCATGACTTTAAAATTTTCTTTTTAGAATCAGCTCACTACATAGGCTACTTCCAAGGAGAAAGGGTTTAAAATGATAAACTATTCCCAAAATTGTTTGAAACTATTTTGCATGAAAATATATCTATTTTCCCCAACTAATTAACTTAGTCAATTATTAGTTTTTTATTACAATTTTCTTAAAAGTATGCATTTTACACTTTGGCTTATAGTCAATATGGTAATTTATTCAGCTGCAAAGTTTCCAGCTTTACCACTGGGAACCTTGCCAGCTCTCTCCTGTTCTGTGTTTCTCTTTACACTCCTCATTTCTTTTTTTTTAAATTTTGGTTTCTTCAATGTGTCCTAACTTTTTGCACTACTAGATGAAGCTTAATGTCAATTTTGAATTCCGGCACCAGATATTTCTCCAAGAACTCTATGTTTCCTTCTTTTTATAATTATTGGATGGTAGAGACATAGATTTCAGCACTATATATGACATGATTTTATATTATTTAAAATGCTTATTGTATGAAAATCTATATTTAGTATAGCACTGTTCACAATACTCAATTTTCAGAATTATACAAGCTATTCATAATAAGATAAGCATATATATATATCTCCTCAACGGAGTTCTATGAAGCCAAAAAGAGGAATGAAATTATGTTATTTGTTGGAAAGCAGATGCACCTTGAAGCTCTTACATTAAATAGCCAGACTGGGGCTGGAGAGATGGCCTAGCGGTTAAGAGCGCCGACCGCTCTTACAGAGGACCCGGGTTCGATCCCCAGCACCCACAAGGCGGCTGAGCTCCATGACGCGTTCTAAGTTAACTTCCAGTTCCAGGAGAACTCCAGTTCCAGGGGAATCGAGACCCCTCTTCTGACCTCCGCGCATTGCACGACACGGGTGCACAGACTGCATGCAGACAGTATTCATACACATACAATAAATGAATAAATTAATAAAGAAAAAAAATTTAAAAAAAAATAAGATAGCCCAGACTAAGATAGGTAAATATTATATATCTCCTTTCATTTAGTAACCCTACATTTCAAAGTTACATAAAACTATGTACATATACATATACAAAGAACACACATAACACATACACATGTATGTACACACACATACATACCGAAGGTATAAAATCAGAAGGTGATCTGCAGGAAGGAAGAAAGCTAGCATAAGAGGGAATGGGTACAGAGAGATAAAGGGGAGAGGATGTGAAGGGTATGGTCAAAGAGAATATATTTTAAGGAAATGTTCTGTGCAGTGAATATTTATCAATGGACTTTAGAGTGAATATTTACCAATAACATTAATTTATTTGAATCTCTCATAGCAAGTTTATGTTGTAGATAATGATAA
The DNA here is from genome assembly GCA_009823505.1 of Rhizomys pruinosus. NCBI lineage: Eukaryota > Metazoa > Chordata > Mammalia > Rodentia > Spalacidae > Rhizomys > Rhizomys pruinosus. Next base: position 1,150,436 of record VZQC01007999.1, read on the forward strand.
GATCTTAGTTCTTGGCTCAATCAAGATATTTTTCAGTAAGGAATGAGACACAGACATAATGCCGGGGGCATGTCTTCTGTATGTCTATATTATAAATCATAAGACATATGGTTCCACTGTTAGAACTTGTAGATGGATTTATGCACAGTGATTGAAGAAATGAAGGATGCGACTGTTGGGTTGGTGGCATAGGTAACATGCTTGCTGTACAAGCATAAATACCTGAGTTGAGATCCCCAACTCCTATGTAAAAAGGAGAACAACAACAGCAAACATCTGTTGGAGACAAGTAGATATCTGGAGCTTATTGGGGTGCAGGTATAGTCAAATTAGGAAGATCAGGGTAAAATGAAAAATTCTGTCTCAAAAATAATGACATGGAGAGTGATGAAGGAAGGCACTTAGTGCTGACCTCTGGCTTCTACAGAGGTATACACAGTACAAATCATGTACAAACATAACTACCACATACACTATATAAACACGCATGCCCATAAGAAATTAGGGAAAATTTTATGTACCCACATGTATATGTGTGTGCATGGGTACAGCAAAAGTAGCATTTCATTTTCCTTAATTTGGGTTGTTTCCAATGATTCAGGGGTCCAGAGCCACTCTTTGCTCCCCATAAGTTGCAGGAAGAGCTTGAAGGCTACTGGGGCGGCCTCTGGGAGATTTGCCTTTACTGTAAAATCTCTTAAGCAAGTATCACACAACTCAAGAAAACCTCTTTATTCTAAGTATCTTTATGGTAAGCCTCATGGCAAACCTCTATACCAGGTCTCTATGGCAAATCTCTCATACAGGTTCTTATGGCAAAAATCTCATACAGCAAATCTCATTTTACTACCTTTGTTATAGGTTTATAAAGGGAGAAACACATGGCTTTCAGAAAGCACTCGGAAAGGGCTAGGATTCTAAGGACTGTGCTTCACACAAAGGAGATGAAGGGAGAGATATGACTTAAGTGAATTAACAACCTTGGAGGAAGGCACTGAACCACTAAGAGTACACATAAATCCTGGTAAAAGCAAGGAAGACAGTCTAGCAATAACATGATATACTCAAGTCCTAATCTAAGGTATACACTAACTAGAAGAAAAAGCACTAACTAGGACAAGAGATAGATAAAGATCTAGACCATCAACATGGCATCAACGATGGGAACAGGCCCATGAGACCCTGCCTCTCCCTGAAAGAATAGTGGCAGTTCCTGGTTGGCTAGGAAAGGTTATGTTCCTTGGTGGTGTGACACTTATGAACTGTTCATGCTCCCATAAATAACCTCCCGCTCATGCAAGCAACCATAATTAAACTCAGTGGGTGATAAAAAAATAAATATGGAAGGAGGAGGCAGAGCTCCTGGGAAGGAGAAGGGTTTCAGAGGGAGTCTGAAGCAGATGAGTGGGAATTATAGGAGGGGAAAAATGACTAAAATTCATGACGCATGTCTATAAAATTGACAAAGATTAAGAAATGGAAAATGTCACAAATGTGTGAAGAATACTATGGTTTATATTTCCCCCAAGAATGTGACTCTCATTTTCTTTGCTGTGTTATCTGGCATATTGTTTGTTTTCACATTATCTACTTCACCAAAAGGGTCTTAACATCATTACTTATGATCATCTAATGTTATATACTATAAACACTTAATTGATTCTGAAAATACTTGAATAGTAGGGGAAAGTACATGAGCGTGGGGGGGGGAATTTCATGCCAAATAAAAACTAAAATTTTCCTATAACCATAATAATAGATACTATGACTATCGAAGATTTAACAGTAAAAATATTTCAGTTTCCTAAAGAAAGCTGACCAAAATATCTAATTCTGAGAAAAACTGAAGCATATTGATTTTCAAGCAGAATCTGTAGACAGCTCACTGCTGAGCAAGAGAGTGAAAATGCGGGTCATCTTCACCTGACGGAATTGTTTTGCTTGGTTGGGCTTGGGTTTCACAAGGAAATTTCATTTTCAAAAGATGGCACTGGGAGGGTCATCTGTGCTGTCTGTATTACCATGACAGCATACAATTGCTAGGATTCTGCTCATACAGAATCATGAGAGATAAATTTGTCTACTCACCATGTTTCCTGAGATGCAGTGTTGATTCCCGTCTTTCCTTCCATCCTCTCTTCTCTTTTCTCCTTATACTCTTATGAATTATAAGACATGCTGACCTTCCTCTTGTCCTTCAAGCAAGCTGAGGTTACCTGTTTCTTAGGTTCTGGATAAAGTCTTCTTCCTGACTTGGCAGTCTGCTTTTGTAATCATCCAATTTTTACTGCATTTTGTTACTTAAGATCTTACATTGATTACTCCCAAACACCTATTCTTAGTGATATGTTCAGATAACTAAGTTCCAATAAGTAAGATTTATTATTTTTTGAATTATTTATTCTTAACACTGATTATCAGAATTTATCTCAAATATTTGCTTTGAGAGCATGTGTGTGTGTGTGTGTGTGTGTGTGTGTGTGTGTGTTGTGTGTTGTGTGGTGTTTGATTTTATTCAATGGATACTGGAGTACCTGCTTGGTATCAGATGAATAAACCACTTTGACAAAATAATTTAAAATAGAAAGAGTGTATTTTGGTTGATAGCTCCTCATTACAGTCAGCTATGGAAGGGAACACAAGATATCGGGAACTTGAAAAAGCTGGTCCATAGTCACACAAGAGCAACAGATTAACTCAAGCATGCTAATGCTCAGCCTACTTTCTCTACCCTTAGACATTCCAGGATCCGGTGATCAGAGAAAAGTGCCACCCACAGTAGATGGGTCATCTTATCTCAATTAATTAATCATAGTAGATGAGTCTTCTTGTCTTAATTTAATGAAGATAATCCTCTTCAGACATGAGCAGACATCTATCTCCTAGGAAATTCTAACTTCTGTCAATGTACTGGTTTGAGTGAGAATGTCCCCCATAGGCTACAAGTATTTAGACCTTTTGTCCCCAGTTGGTGGTGCTGTTTAGGGAGGTCTTAGAAGGTGTGGACTTGCTGGAGGAGGCAGGTCACTGGGGTAGGCTTAGGGAGTTCTTAAGCCTTGACAGATTCCCAGTCACTCTCTGTTTCAAAATGAGTGCTCCTCTTTCTGCTCCAGGCACTTCCTGCAAGCATGCCTACTTACCATGATGAACACTGATTCCTCTGGATATGGTAACTCTAATGAACTCTTCCTCTGATAAGTTATTTTGGTCAGTATTTTATCACAATAACCGAAACGTAACTACTACAGAAATTGGGACCAGACAGTGAGTTGTTGATTGTGAAGAGCCTGACCATGAGTGTTTTTGGAGAAATGTGAAGGACTTTGGAAGTTTGAACTAGAAAGGCCCTTAATTGCTGTAAGCAGAGCTTAATGTGCCTTTCTAGAGGTGCTTGGAAGAAAGTAGTGTTGAAAACAATGTATTTTCAGAGGGAGATAAAGACTTAAGCAGCAACTAGATTATTGTGGCCAAAGAGTGTGGCTGCTGTCTGCTCACAGCCCAAGAGCTTGGCTGAGGCTAAGTTGAAAAGCAATGGACTAATTTCTTTGGCAGAAGAAATTTTAAGACAGCCTAAATTAGGAATGTTGGTGTGGTTATTAATAGTGAATATTATGCAGATTTATAATAAAAAGACCAAATAGTATAGAAATAATATACAGTTTAGGTTGAAAAAGTGCACTATGAAGATTAATATTGGAGACAAGGCATTCTGCTGAAGGAGAGGAACTCTTTGCTAAGGAGATTAAAGTGTTTAGATAGAGGGATAGAGATTTGGACTTAAACACTGGAAAGAGTACCTTCAGGGCAATAGAACTCCCAGCTAAACCTCCAATTTGTGAAAGGAAAATGCCTGAGGGGTTTTCTATTCTTAGAAAACTCTGGTTTAGAAAAGCTGCTAGCAATTTGGATGAAGGGGGCCACCCCAGGATGGCAGCTGCACTTGGCCCACTTGCCAGCTTCTTGCACATGGTACTAGCTTTAAAGATATGAAACCCACAAAAGTGAAGGGGTCATGGGTTCTTTCTCCATGGTTTTAGAGAGCCACCACAGCCAGGCAGAGTGTGGCAGGCAAGCGTGTCTCTACATAAAGAATGGCCTGAAAGGTCATTGCATGAATCTAAGCCTGGTTGGCAATAGAGATTCCAAGAAGACATTGGAGTCTCCAGAAGACAGTTGTAGACAGTGTCTAGGCAAAACTGGGTACTTGCTGAGCTCACGTCAATTAAATATGCCTTAATCGAATATACACCCATGTCCCTCTCCCACCCATCCCCCTTTCCCAATTCACCATTTCAGTCCATTATTTGATCAACTTGATCGAACAAACAACCTGTCACCCCCCACTGGATGGTGGGGCTGTAGGGGTTTGGGCACAACAGCCTGCAGATTGGTTTTGCATGAAGGATGCTTGTACTCATGGATTATCACTTATAGCTAAAAATGAAAAAAAAAAAACTGAGAGAACAACAGATCGCACGACAGTTATGCCAGAGACAGACCATATGGCAGAATTGCATGATCTGGATGGGTGGGGTGGGAAGGGGAAGGAGGAAAAAAAAAAAAAACATAATTCTTATCTGGGTGGAAAAAAAGAAGTCATATGGAGGATGCTGGAGACCGTGAAGATATCACCAAGAGCAGAACGCATACAGGGAGTGGAGAGAGAGAGAGACAGAGGGAGAGAGAGAGAGAGAGAGAGAGAGAGAAAATGAGATCAGAGCAAGCGAGAATGCTGTAGCAAAACTATGGAGACATTCTAAGCCCTTTACAAAGCTTAACAAGTCCCAGACATCAAACACGAGCTTCAAGAATTTGGTGTTTGTCATGCTGAGCTTTGTATCTTGTTTCGGTCTTCCATATCTTCCTCACTATGCCCATTTATCCGGCTTTTGAGAAATGGGAAATGCATACCAGTTCATTGTGTGTTGAGAGAACTGTAACTTGTCTCTGTGACTTTTATAGGAGCTTAGAATTAAGAGATTGCTAGACTCTTAGAGCAGTAACTTGGAGCTCTGGAGTGTTTGAAATAAATAATTTGAAGAGTCGAGTGAAGACTATGGACTTTTAAAGTTGGACTAAATGCATTTTGTATTTTATAAGGTACTGAGCTGATGCTGGGCAAAAATAGAAATTTCAGTCATATGATTGAGAAGCGTCCCTCATAGCTTCACATAGTGATTTGACATATTTGTACCCAATTAAATACACTGGTTTTGTGAGATTCTTAAAGTAGTGGCAAAGGAAGAATCACTGGTTGGGCTTAAGAGAAGCCTTAATGGATTTTCAGCAGCCTTCTCTTCCTGTGCCTCGGCTTCCACCACCTCATCAGTGCCTCTCCACCACAATGGTCCTTTAATTTCTCTGGGACTCCGGATGTGCGACAGCCCACCACCTCTCGCCAGCAAGGAGGACGCGCACACCAGGATTTTCTACAGACGTTTATTGAGGGTTACTTGCTTGAAGCGAAAGACCCAAAACCCGAACTCTATGTTGTCTGCTAAACTAGACCTAGTAGGAATGTGGCACTACTGATTGGTGCTCAACCTGAAAGCCCTCATTACATGCTCTCGGGCATTGATATACCCCGCATAGTGCCAAGCCACACGCAGTGATTGTAGTTGTACCATTACGCTACTGCCACTTCGGCTGGCCGGGCGATCTCTTGTAATGGTTGAGATGGTGTGGCTTCACCTCAATCTCTCCCTTTGTTTTGTTTTTAAAAAGACCTAATCCACTGATCAATCTCGGGTTTCTTCAACATAGTGAGATCAATGAAGTAAATACCCTACTGTATACACTTGACAGCGTGCAATGAGTGAGCTCTGTCGGAGTGCCATAGAGCTGTCTTACATGGCGAATTGTTCAACCTATCCCTGTCGCAATGGATAGTACCATTCCTAAGCGGTGTAAGGGCTACCAACTCGGGAGGAGCTACTAAGTTCTTTACATAACATCCAATCGTCAGAGGAGGCACCATTATCCATGGCAAAAGACCTGTACACATGACTATCTGTCTAGTTTCTGTGTGGACTTTTAGTACTGTCACACCCATCATAGTAACAATCTTCTCCACAGCCTATTAAATGCAAGAAGCACAGAATGTTCCCACCCATTCCTTCTAAAGTAGGAAAAACAGAAGAAAGCCAAGAGGTAACTTCTCCAAGAGAACAGGCATCTATGCTTGTTACTATTTAAACAGCATTTCAGTAAGGCAGTTTTTTATTTCTTGTTTACCTGCTTGCAAGCGACCAGTTCTCTTTAACGTATTTGTGATTAGCTTGTCTGTAAGAAGGAGAAATTATTAGGTTGGTAGAAATATTGGTAGAATTTGGAGTCTCTCCACTAGGTACTTATGCAAGGAGTTTTACGTTCACAGAGAGTAAAGAATTACTGTGAACGACACAGGCACTGGCCAAGATCTTAGCAATCGGCCCATAGTTGGATTCCTGAATCAGGCACATCAATATTAATAATGTGTTCCCCATAACCGGTTTGTCATCGTTAGTTGTGTCATCCTTCTCTTCTTTGTGTGTTGTCCTTTAGAGTTCGCACCAGCTGTTCTAGGTAGCCCAAATTGGATATGTCTTCATCCTGTGGAAAAACACAAATCAAGCTCCCCTGGCCTATTACTCCCTGGTAACATTTGTTCATAAACCAAATTTTCTAAAGGGCATGGCATGATTCTGGATCCCCGCAATATTTTTTCCTGCTGAGTCCATCATCGGGCAACAAAGTCCAAATAATGTGCTCATCAAGGCCTGAATAAATTTTTGTCAAATTTCCACTGACTTCTCCCTATTAGGTAGATTTTTCCATGCCTTAAAGGCTGCAGTATTTATCTGCTGATAGACTTGTTCTGGATATGCTGTTTGGTTCTGAATCCATTGACCCTTGTCCTGTGAGCATATCGAAGTTCCAATGCTGGTTGACCTGCAGTTGCATTGGCTCCGCTTGCAGGAGAGCCAAAGGTCATACCAGATGGACTTCCAATCTAAATATGCGCCTGTAGAGAGGGTGGCCCTTAGTTACAAAAGTCCAATCAGCAGCGTGTTAATGCTGAAGTATGTTAAATCTCTCCACCTGGGATTGTGTGTAACTTGCATTAACTCCATAAGTCCTTACCGCCGGATTTGGGCGAATTCTTTTTTTTTTAAATTCAGGTTTTTATTGAGCTGGTTGTGCATTTCATACACTTTTTCCAATCTCATTTCAGGCGCTTATTCCCCTTCTCCCCCCACCCCCACATCCCCATCTCCCATATCATGGTCACTGAAATTCTGCGCACTAATCTGTTCTGCATCTTTTCTCTCATTTTTTTTTTTTTTTTCATTTTTAGCATAAGTAATCCATAGAGACAAGGATCCTTCATGCAAAAACTATCTGCAGGCTGTTGTGCCCAAACACTACAGCCCCACCATCAGTGGGGGTGACAGTTGTTTGTTCAATCAAGTTGATCAAATGAGTGTCAGATACATTGCTGTAGTTTCACACCGATTCACCGCCGAATCGCAAGCCCGCTTACATCCTAACGGCAGCGACGCCCTTCTTGGCGCCGTGGTTGTTCCCTGCTGAGAAAAGGGACAAGGTGGATGAGAGGTAAACAGTCTCCACTCCTCTGGGACTGTTGACCTTGGACCTCTGGTCAAATTTGGCTGTTCTTGTTTCACGGGCTTGACAGTTGTACCAGGATAACACTTTATCGCACTCAACTGATAGACAACAATTAAGATATATAGGTAATTAAGACACACTAATAGTATGGTAGGTTACTTCATATCATAAGACACAATGTTTGTATATGCTTAATCATGAATTACATATTTCCCCTCACCTGTCTGTAAATATGACAAGGTTTACTGTGGCTATAAACATCTCCTCAACCTTAGAGGATTAAGCTTGTGGCAAGTCAGCACATGGATTATTTCATCCAAGGGAGAGCCAAATACCAATTAGATTTTGGGATATATCGAGGCAGATGGTAACTCTCCGCCTGCAAAACAGTCATTTCCAGGCAGGTGAGTGATAGCTGTGCGAGGCCGAATGATCCTGGAAATTCTTTAACTAGTTTGAGTTCGTGCTCTAGGGCGAGGTACCTTATCATCTTCACTTTTACAAACACTGGAAACGATTTGTTTTACCCTTTTGTCTGGTTTGGTTTGTGAGAATGAATATCCGCATTGGATATTTGTGGGTTATAAGCAGGCGGGGCCGTAGGTACCACCCCTCCCACTTTGCGCCTTAAGGCGACTCTCTCTTCCTCGGATGAGTCCTCTTCTTCCGAGTCAGAGAGTTCAAGCACTCAATTTCCGCTACGAAAAGCGGCATCATGTTCAGCTAGCTTTTTTTTTTTGTTTTTTTTTTTTTTTTATTCTTAATTCGTATGGTCTATGAAGCTGACTGCTGACTGACGGTTTGTGCACGCCGTGTCGATGCAATGCCACGTTGAGGTCAGAAAGTGCTGCGACTTTCCCTTGGAACTGGATTCTCCTGGAATTGGATTTCAGACGGTTCTCCGCCACCTTATGTGGGTGCATGGGGATCGAACCCGGGCCTCTGCAAGAGCAGTCGTTGCCTAACCGCTCAGGCCATCTCTCCAAAACCCCTTAGTTACTTTTTAATTTTACTTTTTACTTTTCTTTTCTATTGTTTTTTATACCGGCCTTCCTGCTGTTCTTTGTTTCTGACATACTCCCTGATTTCGCATAGTAATCTGTCCTTGTTTATTTTGCCTCTCGGATCGTTATCCTGTAGCATAATTTACTAGTTTAATTATGACATAAAAGTATATAAATGCTAACCAAAGATCCCAAAATGGAAGCATGCCTCTCAAAGTCTTACCTAATTATTCCTCTCATGTATTCTAATCCTCCCTTCCCAGGGTCTCCGCTGGTGCTCTGGTTTTCTTATCCCGGGCTTCGCACCAGATGGCACGCCTACCACCCTCGCCAGCAAGGAGGATGCGCCACACCAGGATTCTTCTACAGACGTTTATTGCAGGGTTACTTGCTTGAAGCAAAAGACCCAAAACCCGAACTCTGTGCTGCTTAAATAGACCTAGGAGGAATGTGGCACCTACTGATTGGTGCTCAACTGAAACCCCCATTTACAAGCTCCGGGCTTGAGCGATGACCCCGCATAGTGCCAAGCACGCATGCGCATTTAGGTTGTTTACCATTAACAGGCTACGTGGCCCTTCGGGCTGGGCACCATCTTGTAATGGTGGATGTGGTGGCTTCCCACAGGACCTGGAACTATAAGCTCAAATAAACTCTTCTTCATGTAAGTTCCCTTTATCACTGTGGGAAGATCCAGTTTGAGTTAGGGGCTAGCTTTTCAGCTAGCATCTCCCAGGGGCATAAGGTGGAAGTCACAAGGCTTCCTAGACCCCAACCTATGAGACAGTATGACCCCATGATGCTAGGCGGAGCTGTAGAGTGATGTATACAAGGGACATATGTACGCAGGGGTCTGGGATTGGCCCTGAGAGATGACATCATTCTGCTTATAAAAGTGACCTGAAGCATACAATATAATGGATTCTTCATTACCATCAAAGCTTGATCCCCAGATCCGATAATTTGCACATATACAGGCTGGAACAGGCCTGAATTTCAAGTGTCAGGTTCTAGTGGGCTAGACGGGGGACCATTAGACCACTAGCCTAGTATGCTAGAGCAGGGGCTGGATGGAGAATAATCAGGTCACCAGCTGTGGAGAGTGAGTGGCTGGTGGTGTAGCCTGGGGAGAGCCAAGCAGGCACCAGGCTGAAATTCCTCTCCAGAAGCCAAGAGTATCTGGGTAGGTGAGTAGACATGGCCAGTTGGTGTGGATTTCCACCATTCTAGGCTAAGGACCTGAGAGGGACAGTAGTCACCCAGGTCAGATACAAAAGTAGCCAGCTGACCCCTGCGCTGAGGGGTCAGCCCCCAAGTGACCACAGGCAGACATTGCCCTCCTTCTCTTAGCAGGACTGAACTGTACCTCTTTGTAGAAGGAAGTGCTTCCTCCAGATCATATTTTATCAGCAATCGGAAAATCAAACAGTCAAGTTGACAATGAACGGTAACTATAAAAGATACCCATCATCATAGTGGGATAAAATAATAATAAAACAGCACATCTAATATAGAGCAAATGCATATAAAACATTTAAGGACTACAGCAACTAACAACATAGGAGAAGGGTGGGAAAAAGGATGGAGCTGGCAGGTGGTAGCAGGGGTGATGATGTTAGCAGCACCAGTCCTTGCCTTGATCTTTTATAAGGCAACCTTTGGGCAGAACTGAAAAGGTACTAGAATTAGTAATGTCAATCTGAGCTGGACAGGTCAGCAAGAATATACTTGCCATATTTTAGGAAAACATCAGTGAAGCGAGTGGGTAGTTGAACCAGAGGTAGCTGATAAATTTTAGAATTTAAGTAGTATGTAAGGACTTATAGCTATTGGAAGAAGTGGTTTCTTTCTCTTTGAGATGGGGAACCACTGTGAGAGAAGATTGACATTATGAGACCAAAATTTCTAAAGGATCCATCAGAGTCTTTGCTAAGTATAGAGTGCAGGGGCCCCAACGAAAGAAAGAAATCATTATTTATCTATCATCTATCTATTATTTATCTATCTATCTATCTATCTATCTATCATCTATCATCTATCAATCTGTCTATTATCTATCTATCTGTCTATCTATTATCTATCTATCTATCTATCTATCTATCTATCTATCTATCTATCTATCAATTTTGATGGGGTCTACCAGGTCCCAGCCCACCAACAAGTCACTATATGGACCAGGCTGGCCTTGATCTCACAGAGATCTGCCTGTGTCTGCTTCCCAAAGAAGGGTTGAAAGGCACACACCACTATGCCCAGGGTTATTTACTTATTTTTGGAGAATGTGTGTCACTAGGTAGTCTCAGCTGACCTATAACTTGCAATGTAGGCCAGACTGGCCTCACTCTCATAGATCCCATTTGCTCTGTCTCCTGAGTGCTTGGATTAAAGGCATATATTTATGCTCATTTTTCTTTAAAAAATCCATCCCTTAATGGACTCTAGAATTAACCTACTACTTATTTTCAGACTTTTTAATTTTGGTACAAGGGTGGATGGTATGTTTGCATATTTTAGAGAAATATAAAATTAAAAGGGAAAAAATGTGAATCCTGAAATACGATTTGGAAATAGCACACAGTTTATTTTCAGATGACATGATTTTAGTACATGTGTGACCTATATAAATGAGTATGTTGTAACAATACAGATTGGAGAGAACCCAATGACAAAAGAGCTGGGACAGGGAAATGACAGAAGCAGTAGAATTTTTCCCTCCAAAAAATAATCCTCTGCTTTGAAAAACGTTGAAAAGACTCAGAAGGGGAAACAGGACATGTTTGGTCGACTGCATGAACTTGGGAAGGGTGGGGGGCATGGAGGGGGAAATGAGTCTGGATTGATCTGAGAAGTGATGTGTGAAATGCACAAAACTTCAATAAAATATTTTTATATAAAAAAGAAATACACTCAAACAAATAAAATCTAAGATTTTGGTCTGGATTTTCAAGATTTTATAACATAGTATCAACCACAATGGATTTTTGTTGAATTTGGGAATTTTTTTTCTAAATTTTATGTATATGCGTGTATTGCCTACATGTATGTTAGTGCCCTCATGTCATGCAATGCCCAGGAGGAAAGAAGAGGGCATCAGATCCCCTGGAACTGGAGTTGCTAATGGTAATTATCTGCAATGTGGGTGCTGGGGTTCAGACCCAGGTCCACTGCAAGAGCACTCAGTGCTTTTAACCCCTGAGCCATCTATCCAGCCCTGGATTTGTTTTTTCTTAATAAAAAATTTTTAATTTTATTTTTTTTAATTATTTCTGTATGTGTGTGAATGTACTGTCTGCATGCAGGTGTGTGCACCTGTGTCGTGCAATGCCGTGGAGGTCAGAAGAGGGTGTCGGATTCCCCTGGAACTGGAGTTCTCCTGGAATTGGAGTTTCAGATGGTTCTCAGCTGCCATGTGGGTGCTGGGGACCGAACCCGCGTCCTCTGTAAGAGCGGTCGGTGCTCTTAACCACTAGGCCATCTCTCCAGCCCCTTAATAAAAATTTTTAAAAACTCAAATTTATTTACCTATGAAATTGGGAATTACTCTTCTGAGAATTAATATAGGGTTTAAACAGGATATCTATAATATTTAATTCTTTTTGTTTACTTTTTCTCAAAAACACTCAATAGGCTTCTTAAATTTAACTCCTCACTGAAAGGCTAATTCACCAATTTCCTCCTAAATTAGAAGGCACTTATTCAATAGGTACTTGATATAATGGACTCTTTCTAATATCTCTGACCTCGCAATATGGAAGAAAGGGAGAAGGACATATTTCTTGTTGCCCCAAAGAACGGAGATCATAATGAGTGCATACTAAAATACTAAATTTGAGTGACTGGGAGAGTGATGACTACATTGAATCCAGTAAGTCTAGTTCAGTGTATATATAAATATATTCCAAGTATTGTTGCTTAATAAATTCACTGGAATATATATATATATATATATATATAAATATATATATAATATAATGTTGTGGCCTTAAAATACATTTTAAAAAATATTTTCTTTATTATTTATATTTATGTGTATGACATTATTTTCCTGCATGTATTAAATGCACCTTATCAGCAGTGAGATCCCGGGAACGAAAAAGTAAGTGTTGAGCCACCTCTGATTCTGGAATCAAACTCAGGGTCCTCTGTGGAGAGCAATCAGTGCTTCTAATTGCTGAGCCATCTGTTCTAGCCTCTAATATGTTTAGTTTTCTAATAGAAGCATTACATTAATATAATGAAGCCTAACGCCACAGACTGGAAGCTCATATGTACAATGCACACACACAAGTTATATTAATTCAATATCTATTATATATATCATATCATATATAGATATAATAAATATACATATACACATATACATATCAAATCTTACTATTTTTTTCATTTGTGTTGTTTGCTGGTGTCTCGTATCTGTGGTTTGGGTAAATACCAAAAAATCTCTATGGCTTGGCCATACTGTTGCAGTAATCATCATTCTTGGATCTTCCATTGAAAGAAGCATGTTTCCTAGACAGATATGCTTGAAGTGCCCATGGATAACTGTTTAAACCATGGAAATGGCTGATATTTATAAATAATAAGTTTCTGCTCAATCATTTTGAGTAAAATCAAGATCACATAATATTTCTCTACTCCTTTTTGTGTCACAAGTGTGGCAGGTGTCACCACTGCATGCATCTCTTTAATCTGTAGGATGAAATCATACATGAGATTGAATCTGCTCACAATTCCTATTATTTGATAAACAACATACCTGGTTTTACTATCTCATGTCTAGAAAGAAGGCAACAACAGAGTTCATCATCACTTATCAAGTCAAGTTATAAACTCCAATAGAAATTCCAGGAGTTCAAACTGGGCTTGGTTCCATCATTATGTGAAGCACCAAAGCAGTTGGATATATATCTACTATCATATCTATATACTATATCTACATATATAGATATTAGATATCTCAAACTATATGTAGTATCTCAGTCTGTCTCTGTTTTTATCTGTGTTCTCTGCTCGCTCTGCCTCTCTTCTCTCTTCTCCTCTGTCTCCTCTCTCCTCTCTCTCTCTCTCTCCATAAATATAATATATTATATATATAGATATATATATATATATAGTCCCAGCTGGCCAGGGACTCCTCTGTAGACCTGACTGGCCTTGAACTCACAGAGATCCACCTGCTTCTGCTTCCTTCCTAGTACTGAGATTAAGGGCGTGCACCACCACACATGACCCCTGATCAATATTAAAGTTTAACTCACCCTTTTATTTCTGTTTATTTTTCCTATTTTAGATGCTTACAGAGGTAGACTGAAGAAGTCATGAGGGGATTGTAATGTAATTTTTACTGTAATACAGATCTGGATAGAAGTCTTTTAATTCTTTCTCCATCAGTGATGTCCTTACACAAGGCCTTATTGTGTCATTACCGGGAAAATGTTCCAGAATGTTGTCCGAAGACAATTTCAAAGCCATGATAGCAAGACATGAACATCCTTCAAAAGAGGTATCACATCACGCCTCCAACTGGCTAGTGCATTTAAAAAAAAATGAAAGCAGAATTGCTATGAGATAAAAAATAATGCTTCGGTGACAATTTTGGACCTTGGTTTCATTCCCAACTTGGCCATTTGGTCTCTAAAACAAACAGCTCTCTTTCATGGTGCAATAACATTGAGATCTGTGCCCAGTTCACCAGGGCATTGTGCAGCTTATTAAATATGGGTAATGTGTTTTGGAACTGTCTTTGGAATGAATGAGGTGGACGCAGAACAAGATTAACCTCCATGTGTGGCTGTTCTGAGCCGGATCAAATGCAGAACACAACGTTTTCAAAATGTACATGGGAAAATCTGCAATATATGCAAATGTTAATAAACTTTCTCTAGCTTTTATGGTCCCTGTTAGGGCACAACATATTTCAGTTGTATTGTCAAATGTGTTTCAGAGCCATATTTGGTTGAGTTTAATGTACATAGGAGAGAAAGGTATTTTCTCCCATCAGAGGAAATTAATTCTATCACATTGAATGATTGAGGCTGTGGTTGTGGGATGTGGGAGAGAGAAGTGCAATGTGAAACTGAATAAATTTACTTCCAATCAATATCACAGCCACCTTGTAAGTCTTCTCAGAGTATTAATAATTATAAATGAGGTTATTAAACATTATAAATGCTATATATTCTAAATAGCTCTATATTTATAGCTAAAACTTCTAAATTTGCCATAAAATCCTCAAAGACATTTTGTTTCCCTGTTTAAACATTCATTTATTCATTCATATGTTTTTAATGAAACTTTACACATGAAATAAATATAATCTACAATATAAAATTGTGATCTTTCAGGAACTGTATCAGCAATTATAATTATAGCAATGAATGAAACCTATGAAGGCCCTCTGCTTACTAAGCCTGCATCACAATGTCAATTTACCAAGTCGGTCTTTATTATATTGCATAATATGTCAGGTGATGGGAGTTGTAACCAGGAAAAATGACACAAGGGATGGGTAGCAATGGTAGAAAGCATTTTTGTTTTAATTATTCTTTTGGGGGAAGAGCTAACATGAGAAAATAAAATGACACAGAGGCCTGAGTGGGGAACTAGCTGAGCCGCGGGGAGTCCCAGAATAAGTGCATGCCTTGTAAAAGTGATTGAAGATACTCCGACCTCAGGCAGAGTGAGTTAGCAGGAGTGGCCTGGGAGAAAAGAAAGAGCCGAAAGGACCATTAATGCCACTTTAAGGATTGTTTGAAAATGTCCAGGTGAGTAGCTGGTATGTTTTCGCTTTTCTTTGTGCATATGGTGTGTAATAGTTGCTTTATGTATGTGACTGTGTGCTTGTAGGTTTACATGCCCATGTGTATTACTGTGTGAGAGCCCCGGGGTCTTTGCTGGGGTGCCTTTCCTTGGACTGATTTTATTTATTGAGACAGGGTCTCCCCCTGGACTGATGCTGCTTGGCCACTGAGCCCCAGGTTTCCAGGTGTTTCTTTCCCCTGCCCACCAGCACTGGGTTCCAGAGGCACACAGCTACCCTTGGCTTTTTACCTGGGTGCTGAGGATCCAAACACAGGTCCTGGTGTTTGTGGGACAAGCATTTTACCCATGGAGCCATCTATCTCTTAAGCCTTGCTTTTTCCCCCTCTACTGTTTCTGCTATAAATGTCTAGGGTCTGACATACAGAGGCTATAAAAATATAGGAATTTCTAAATATATAAGTCCATTTTTCATTTAGTGATCCTGTCATTACTGCTTATCATATTTATCTTTTACAGATGAGAGAAGGAGAAGATCAAGAGAGAAGAGAGGGTTTCCAAAAGACAGACATTTGAAGCCTCTGTTCGGTGACATTTCAGGTCTTGATAATTGAAGCCTAGATTTTCAGAGTAAATGTCTGATATCTGGGATTTTTACTTCCCTTCTTAGACATGAGAAAATGGTGAAGTTTACCCGCTGCTCTTTTCTGACTGTGACTACATCTATGGACTCCAATTTTATTTACCTCCCTAGGCTCAGATGTCACCAGCCTCCCTGCTGAATTTTCATCACACCAGCCAGGGCCTCGCTTGGACATCAAATGGCCAGGGTAAACAAACAAGAAATTATCACTTGGAACAAACATCTGATTATCTCAGCAGCCATTGCTATGAAAACAGAACGCAGGAAAGTCCAGCTGCCTGCTTCACTGCTTTCATTCCAAGCCCTGATTGTTGTGGAATGAGGTGGCCTTTCCACCTGGCACTAGGTCATTGGGCCAGGTGGTGCCAGATGGCATGGCCTGCAGGGAAGAAGGCAAAACGTCTGTGACCCACCCATTCTAGCTGGTTGAATCTCTGCAAGTCTCCAGGGTGTCCTGCTGTGAAAAGAATAAAAATAGAAGAAAGAATGATCCTGGGATCTGGTTTGGGATCGGCCCTACACCATAGAAGTTGGGTATGTTAAGCAAGATCCTTTGCCTGTGTGAAATATTGATTCATCTGTGGTGAAATGTCTAGTAGATGGCCCCTGTGAGACTTACTGAAAGGATGCAGAAATAACTTAGGATCCACAGATAGTACAAAATGATAGTTGAGTCTAATGAAAACATAACTTTGAATGCCTATTCTTTGTTACATTAAGAACAACAACAAAAGGGCTGGAGAGATAGCCTAGAGGTTAAGAGCACCGACTGCTCTTGCAGAGGACCCGGGTTCGATCCCCAGCACCCACATGGCGGCTGAGAACAGTCTGTAACTCCAATTTCAGGAGAACTCCAGTTCCAAGGGAATCTGAGACCCTCTTCTGACTTCCGTGGTATTGCACGACACGGGTGCACACACAAACCTACATGCAGACAGTACATTCTTACACATACGAAAATAAATAAAATTTAAAAAAAGAGCAACAACGACAACAACAAAAGAAAATATTGAAGTGACAAAGGATTATGTACAGTGCCCAGACACTGTACAGGAAAAAAAAAACCTTTTGTTCTTGTTGTAAAAGTTTTGGGATTATGCTTTGGCCATCTTTTGAACTGATAATAGATGTTGAAGCCAAACTCATCTTTCACAAGAACACTGCCTCCTTTTCTGTGGCTTTGTCTATATTTTTAAGTGAGATTATTCACAATTGTTAACTGTTCATCAAAATGAGCTTTATAGATGGAATATAACTGCTACCTCCTGAGAATAAAGTGACTCTTCTACGCCCTCTAATTCAGAATCTGAATTTTAATAATATTTGCAGGTAGTTTGTTTCCATGTTAGATTTCAGGGATACTGGTCTAAGACCACGTGGCTTTCTCCAAGATTGATATTTATTTGGGCTTCAGGGAGGTCTTTCTGTGGCTCTCTATTCTCTTTAGACCATGCTCTATCACAGAATGTAGACAAGATCAGGTTTCAAGAAATCATAGTTTGAATTTGTGCTATTAATTATGACTTAATCCACCTTGGGTGGTGCCTTATCTTTTCTGGGAAAGTTAAAGGAGGCTGGAGAATAAGGTCAGCTTCATGTGCCCCATTCATAGGAAGCTCCAGACTGCATTGCTGACTCATAGGGCACATGTAGAATTTGGAGACAGAAGCCCTCACATTTCAGAAAGATGTAAGTCCTGTGAGTTGCACGTCTCAGCACACTTGGAGAAAGTCACGCTGCCCTCCCTCTTAACCCTGAACTCAATTACTGTGTGACACCAACAAATTTGCTTTAATGCCCCAGCTCTCTGACTATCACTCACGGATGCTCTGATTAGCTGCATCCTAAAGGTTGACAAATGGGATGCACGAGCTATTTCTATTATTGTGGTGATGTTGCTCTGTGATTAGATTCTGGAAGGGGGGGGTCTTTCTGTGGTGAGGGCTGTACAACCTCACCTCAATCCTTTGGCAGATTAAATGAAAATTGAAAGATGTCAGTGTTTTGAGGACATGTATTGAGTCTGGACCCCTCCCTCTTTTGAAATACTATTTTAAACTTTCTTCTGTAGCCTGCAAGCTGTGACAAATATATCATTACCTTGTCATTTCTCTTCCTTCTATGCCTAAAGCTGTATAATTCTCCATATCAGGAGACCAAAGGTAGATGAGGCAACCGATCTGCTCAAGGGAAAGCTCGTCCAAGATGCCAAGATCTACAGTAAAGACAGAGAAGTACTATAAGTCTGGAAATACAGTGAGAGGACACAGAAGGGAGAAAGGCACAGAGATGAGAGACCCAGGGGTGGGGCTGGGGAATGTAAGAAGATGTGAACAAGGAATAAATACTGGAGATTGGGAATAGCCATTTCAGAGAGTGAAGACCTATGGAAATGCTGTGACGTAAAAAGTAAAAGGAAATAAAATGCCCAAAAAAACTTAAAAGTCAATGAAGGAAGCAGACAGTGAGATTGAATGTATATGAATGTGGGATACTGGGAACTTAAAAGGGAGGAGGGGAGAAAAAAAACAGAGAGGAGAGGAAGAGGAAGGAAGGGAAGGATGAAAAGAAAAAGAGAGGAATAGAAGGGAAGGGAAGGGACAGAAAGCAGATGAATTGAACAGGGAAGGAATTCATCAGAGGTAGAGTAGATATATTAATTCATTTAACCACTTTTGCATCTGTGTGTGTGTGTGTGTGTGTGAGAGAGAGAGAGAGAGAGAGAGAGAGAGAGAGAGAGAGAAGAGAGAAATGAGAGATAATTAGTTCATTGAGATGTACATGCTCAAAGACTGATGCTCGTATAATCTGTAGGTAATTTGTCATCCAAACCTTTAAAAAGAAGGAAATTAATAAGGACAAAACAACAATAAATAAAGAGAGAGTTGTACCAAGGAAGTGAATATATGTGCTTAGTGATCCAAGTAGATCTTTAATTCCTAATTAATTTAGTGTGCATTTCTCACTTATCAGTCATGGCTCTGTTTGGATCCGCTGCAAGACAAAGAGACCACAGCGCCCAGAAGCTGCACAGTGTAAGATGTATGTGAGAGCAGAGGAGAGGGTGAGCTTGGGGCTGAGTGCTGCTTTACAGAAAATAAAGCCTATAAGTCTACTGAAGTTATTTGACAGAAAACCATTTTGTGGTCTCCACTACAGCCAGTTATTTCCCCAAACTTTTTCATTATGTCTTAGAACAACATTGTGAGTTAAGCATTATTATAAGAATTGTGCCCCTGATGGAAAACAAAACATATGAATTCCTGAAAAGGCACTTTTAGAAAAAGCTAAGATATGTCTAATTTTATAATGAACCCTATTCTAGCACCAAATATGTCTTTAACACACTCATTTTTATTCCCAATACCAGTCTTTTGGTTTCTTCTATCCACTGTTATAGAAAATTCTCTATACCCTCCTGAGTTGCTGTACTTTTCAGAGGAATTTCTTGACTGTGCCACACTTCTTTTCAAACCCTCCAGTGACAGCATAGGCAAGCATAATCATTGCTCAATTTCCCTATCTCCAGAGTCTTCATAATTTCTACTACTCATTTCCTCTTATCTATCTATTGCAATTTTAGTCCACTTGGTTTTCCAAGCTAAATAGCTGTAACTTATGAATTGTTTACCTGGCCTTCTCTGCTTGAAGGTACCCTTTGCCTCAAATATATTTTCACAATTACATTACATTACATTGCATTACATTACATGTGAAACTAACACTATCAAAAGCATATATAATTTGTATTTATTGAATGAAGAAAGAAACCTAGGTCACCAGGATAGCAAAAGACAAATAAAAAAGATAAGTCAATTAACATTACCCAACTGGACAGTGTGAACATGGTCCTCTGTAGCAGAAAGAAGCCCATCTCTAAGCCAGGCCTTTTAAAGATGTATTACAACTTCTCTCTGAGAAGGAAATATGTTAGGAAATGAGACCAAGAAGTCCACAGACCTTTGCTAAAAGTTTGAGGAGGGCCAAGACTTTTACTTACTCAGCTCGGGAGACCAACAAAGTACCTGGTACATCACAACGCTCATATGTTCTGGAACTTGGCAGAAATTGACTAGATATACCAATTCTTTCAACCAGTTGTCCTTGTATGCCAGATGTAGGGATATACTTTTATACTGTAATTATTTAATCAATTTTGTTTTGAGCTTAAAGAGCCTTTGTTTAACTGACATCTTACCCTGAAATCTCAAAATTTAAAGCAGAAGAAAGAAGTATTATTTGATCTGAGATAAGGGATTCAAGCAGAGACTTGGTGATTAGACATCCTCGTTATTCCTAAAATTCTGGAGGCAACTCAGTGAACTAAACTGGCAAACAATTATTAAGCAAGCAATGTAATAGGACAGTTTTCAGGCAAAACTTATAATAGAGTACCATAAAATCATTAACCTTTATGCCAACATTAGAAATGTAACCCAAATGTATGGGCAAGAAAATTCTCTTTCCCTCAGTCTGTTTATCTATCTATCTATCTATCTATCTATCTATCTATCTATCTATCTATCTATCTATCTATCATCTATCTATCTATCTATCTATCATTTATCTAGTATCTATTATCTATATATCTATCTATCTATCTTCTTTTTATCATCACCTACATATCAACTAGCATTCATTTATTCTGTTTGTCATCTGTAAATATTTTTGTTCTGTTTTAAAAAATATTTTATTCTGTTTTAAAAAATATTTTTAAAAATTTTTATTAAAAAATATATTTTTTATTTTATATTTATTTGTTGTATTATTTTATGCATATGAATGTATTGCCCACATTACATAAAGTGAGATAGGGTCTTCTTGTAGCCCCAGCTGTGCTGGAACTCGCTTTGTAGACCAGGCTGGCCTTGAACTCACAAAGATCGGCCTGCCTCTGCCTCCCAAGTTCTAGGATTAAAGGCATGCGCCAACATGCCCGGCATAAAATACATTTTCTTTTGGTCTTTTTGAGATAGGGTCTTCTTGTAGCCCCAGCTGTGCTGGAACTCGCTTTGTAGACCAGGCTGGCCTTGAACTCACAAAGATCGGCCTGCCTCTGCCTCCCAAGTTCTAGGATTAAAGGCATGCACCAACATGCCCGGCATGTCTTTGCCTCTTAAGTACTGTGATTAGCCATCTGTAAAGTATAATGGACTCTTTATTTTCTTTTTTGAGGAATTGGAAATTTCAGCTCATTGATTGTTTTCTAAAATAACATGCTGTAGATTAATCTCAGCTTGTAAATTTATGGATATGATTCTTAAATCTGCACATATGTTCTGTCTGTATCAAGTCTCTAAGTTGTGAACAATAGGTTCTCAGCTTCTAAAATATTGGAAATAATTTAAGAAAGCAAGCAATACAGAAATAAGTGTCTCAAAGATGGCCAAGTGGTAGACTGAGTCCTAATGAGAACTTTAACTATGCTGCTGAGTTCAGGAGCTACCCACCTATATGTGGCTATTAACTACTATTGAAACAGGTTGTATGACACAAGCACTGCATGTTAAATGCTGTTTAATTTTAATTTACTTACACTTGAACTGAAATAATCACATAAGACAAGTAAGTAGCAAACAATGAGGCATGGAACACTTCCAACCATTTGGAAATTTTAATGGCTTTGCTACTCCAAAAGAATGTTACTCTTACATAATTGTACAATAGTACAAAGAAAACATTCAGTTACTTCTCAGACTAAATTATCTTTGCCATAGATAACAACCTGGGATCAACAGGCCTGGTGTTAAATCTTAGCTACCAATGGGGAGTTATGGTCTACATGGAGCAGTTACTTGATATTTAACTTAGCCCGGTGCATTATACACATGAAGGCTTTGACAGTATGTTTTTCATGAGATTGTGGGTAACCTAAGTGTTTTTGTTTTTTTTTCTGACCTGACTAGAGTTCACCTGCTGGGGGAATCTCCATATTTGGATTAGCCATAATCTAACAGGATGTGGAATCTGCCACCCATGCCTGTCCTCCTGCAAGTTAGCAATGAAAACTCTCATGGAGAAAATCTGGGAATAACAGAGAAGTAAAGTACAATTATATTCATGAGACACTTTTTCAAGACTCTCAACCCATATTAAATAGAACAAGGAGATGATCAAACAAATTCACCTGATAAACAAAACCTTAATATTTATTTGTTTATTTGTGTTTGTGGAGGGGGTTTGAACTTGCATGAAGGCGAGAGGAGGCTACGGGATACCTCAGAGCTGGAGTTACAAGCACTTGGGTAAGGAGTTAGACATGTCTTCTTGGTACTGGGGTCTGAATTCTAGGCCTCATAACTGCATAGAAAGAGCCATTAACCCTTGAGCCATCTCTGAGGTATCTATAATAAAAAGCTATTAATAATCTATTTCTATTATGAAGAACTAAAACATTTAAATGACAAATGGTAAAATTTAGAGGATTTAATAAGTTCCATAGGAAAAAGCACTTAATAATAACATTCAGGCTGGGCGTGGTGGTACATGCCTTTAAATCCCAGCACTCAAGAGACAGAGGCAAGGGGATTTCTGTGAATTCAAGGCCAGCCTGCTCTACATAGTGAGTTCCAGGACAGCTGGGACTATGGGGAGACCCTGTCTCCAAAAAGACAAAAAAAAACCTTCTTTATGTGGAAAATAAAATATACATTTTATTTATAAGACAGTTGTTTTAGATGCAATTTTCAGCTACTATATGATAAGTAATTGTAGGTAAATAGGAGGGCACCTGTGGTTTCTTTGTACTAAATTACCTGCTTGACTGTTTACAGTCAAAGACTGTTTATACCAAAACCTGCCCTTAGGCTGGATTTGCCAGGATTAGCAAACTCTTAGCAAATCCATGACACCTTGCAATCAAAGGCATTCACAAGTTCTCATACTTCTGATGTTATGGAACAAGAGGCACAGGGTCTAAAACTAGGCCCTGAGATATGATGTCACTCTGGGTTATAAAAACAGAATGCTGTGAATAAATAAATGGGTTCTTCTTACCACCAGACAGGGACTCTGGGCCATTAATTTGCCTGTGTAATTTTAGCCCATCAGACTTGTGTAGTCTTGGCTAGTGGAATTGGTTGGGGAAAATAAATCAATCAGAGTCCAACCTGGGAAATGAGTGAGTGCCTGGGTGGGAATTAGGCTATAGAGTGCTGAACAGGTAATAGTCTGGCATTAGACTGTGGGGTGCCTAGCACAGAGTAGCCTGGAGGATCTGGGGTGCCAATAAGGCATTGCTGGTATAGATGTTAGATGAGACAAGTGGGCAGTGGAAAGGTTATCAGCCTTTGGCCCCAAAGTTTAGGACAGCTGTTGGTGGCTGTCTTGAGTTTTCCCTTTTCCCTGTCATCCAGTGGATTCCACAAACTGGCAGAGTGACACCACAAGTAATTTTATTTCATTATTTTTATTTTATGTATCTGAGTATATTGCCCGCATGTACGTGTGCCCATGTCATGTAACTCTCACAGAGAACAGCAGAGGGAGTAAGACCCCGCCTGGTACTGGATTTACAAATGGTTGTTAGTTGCCATGTGAGTACTGGGAATTGAGCTTGAGTCTTCTGTAAGAGCAGCCAGTGCTCTTCCCTGCTGAGCCATCTCTCCGCCCTGTGATAAATGTTTTATACTTCTTTCTGACAAAGCATCGGATCAAGTCCTTGCTGTGAATGAGACTTCTTAAAGGCTAAATGTAAGGCAAAGCTGAATTGAAGAATGTGCATGTCAATAGCAGTCAGAGTGCACCCCACTGGAAGGAGACAAGCACACCAGCCCTGGCTGTAGGACAAACCCCACGGGAAGGAGGCAAGCACACCAGCCCTGGCTGTAGGACAAACTAAAAGTTTGAAAGGCTACAATCACTTGATCT
The DNA here is from genome assembly GCA_009823505.1 of Rhizomys pruinosus. Taxonomy (NCBI): domain Eukaryota; kingdom Metazoa; phylum Chordata; class Mammalia; order Rodentia; family Spalacidae; genus Rhizomys; species Rhizomys pruinosus. The sequence continues at coordinate 1,174,322 of VZQC01007999.1, forward strand.
CTCTGCTCTAGGTAAATTAGCCCCTCCAACAGGTGTTTCTTTAGGAAGGGCTTCCTCGGGAGGTTGCATTGCTTCTGGTCCTTCCCGTGTCAGTCACTGTCATCATCACACTTCCTTAGGAAGGGTCTCTGCTACAGCTTCATAGCACTGGAATAGTATTTACCAGCCAAATAGTGACAGCCTACTGCCATGCAGATTTAGAGGATCTTGTTGGTTTTCTTTATGTCTTTGTTTTTAAGTTAAAAAAAATGTAGTTATTTCTGAATGTCTCTCAGGCAGGACTCATCATCTTTTCTGTTGCTCATGAAATATAAACATCATGTTCCAATGATTTTTGTGTCACTTGACTCCTGAGGGAATAGATTTAAAGAACTCTCTTCAAGTTTCCCTGCTTCTAGATGCTTATTTCTTTGGGAAATTGCAAAAGTAAAACCAATGTGAAGCACAATGACGTTACTGACTTATTAAGCTGCATATTAACCCAGTCACCATCTGTGGCATACAGTGGAAATATGCTTCTTCATTGTCCACTAGAGCACTTATATTGGAAGCACCATCTATAAACTGCTTGACCCATCTCCACCAACCTGACCATCCTCATCTCTACCCCATTCCCCTCTCTATTATGGACTCCTTCTCCTGGATCCTGAATTTTGATAAAAACTCTTCCCAGTTTCAAGTGTTTCAAATACTGTGTTCTCTCTGCTTACTGCTTCAACTTTCCTTCTTTTTCTTTCTTTCTTTTTTTTTTTTTTTTTGAGACAGGGTCTCCCTTTAGTCCCAGCTGATCCAGAGCTCACTATGTAGACCAGGCTGGCCTTGAACTCACAGAGATCCACCTGCCTCTGCCTTCCCAGTGTTAGGATTAAAGGCGTGCACCACAATCCTCAGTTACTCCTATGTATAGGTCAGATAAGATTCAATGACACTTCCTGGAAAGAATGTTTTGTGATATTATAGCCCAAGATAAGCACCCTGGGTACATGCCTTTGTATTTCTCTATCATAGATGGCTTGAAATGACAAGTAAATATTAGATGGTAACATGTCTTTCCCAACAGGATTGAAGTTCTGTGGAAAAATAATTGCATCACCATATTCATTATTGTGTTCCCATAAATTACACATAGGAAGTTCTCAGTAAATATTTGTGAAGTAAATTGTAAAACATGTGTAAAGTGTTCATTAATATAGAGTAGACATGTATCACTTTTTTCTTTTTTTTAATATTTTTTTATTTTATTTATTCCTGTATGTGTATGAATGTACTGTCTGCATGTAGGTTTGTGCACCCGTGTTGTGCAATGCTGCGGAGGTCAGAAAAGGGCATCAGATTCCCCTGGAACTGTAGTTCTTCTGGAATTGGAGTTACAGACGGTTCTTAGCTGCCATGTGGGTGCTGAGGATCGAACCTGGGTCCTCTGCAAGAGCAGTCGGTGCTCTTAACTGCTAGGCCATCTCTCCAGCTCCAATATCACTTTTTTCAACTATAAACCTAAATTGTTCATTTGACTGTTTATTTGTTTTTTTTTTAATTTTTTAAATTGTTTATTTGTATCATATGTAACGCTACCTCTCTGAGTATCAGTGTATGATTTGAAAGGACAGAGTGTAAGACAAGGAAGAAATAATGGAAGCTGAGAGGGAGGAAATAAGGAAAGAAGCAAGGAAAGAAGGAAGGAAGGATGGATGGAAGGAAGAAAAAAGCAGGAAAAAACAAAGGAAGGAAGGAATGAAGGAAGAAGAGGAGAGGAAAGAGAAAGGAAGGGAATAAAGAGAGGGAAGGGGAGGGGAGGAGAGATAAAAGGAAAGAAGGAACACATTGTAGACAATGTACTTCTCTAAGCACAGAGGGAATCAGCACAAGGATAAATGGGCTGTGCTTCCCTTCAGTGCTATTTTAGTGTGCAACACCCGTAAAACTACTATTTGACAGCAAAAGAATGGACTGGGACTCACTAGTATGCAAAGAGTTAATGATCATGAATGATTTGAAAAGATTTTTGATATAAGAAATTCTGGCTTCTAAGATGAAATCTCTTCAGAATATTATATACATAATATAGTAATAAAAACTCAGCCCGGTGAGGTGGTAATCTCAACACTTGAGAGGCTGAGTTAGAAGGATCTTAAGTTTAAGACTTGTCTGGTTATAATGGTCAGTTTAAGATCCCCTCTCCAAACAAATAATAGAATAAAACCTTAAAAATCTAAGGGCAGTAATAACAATAACTTCAACCATTATTACGTTCATATGCTGATGGAGAAAGGTTTTAAAATAGTTTTATTGTATTAAATTTTTATGCATTTTTGGTTGTTTTGAGACAGGGTCTCCCTGTAGCCTCAGATGGCCTGGAAATCTCTCTGTAGACCAAGCAATTTTTGTGCATTTTATACAATATATCTTAATCTTATTTAGAGCCTCTTCCCCATCTGTATTCTGCATTATCCACAAACCCACCAGATTTCATGCCATTCTGTCATACACATTAAGGTCTATCAAGTTAACTTTGTGTACCCATATGTCCCTTGGTATAAGTTTATCTACCAAAGACTGGTCAGCCTATCTTAAAAAAGACCAACTTTCCCTCACCCATCAATCATTATCTGCCAGTAGCTCCTTTGCTAAAAGTTGAGGCTTCTTGCCCACTTGACAAGGTCTATGCTGGGTTTTTGTCTGCTTTGAGTTTACATGTGTTTTGTTCATACTGTCACCATTGCTGTGAGTTCATATGAACCACTTCCCCAAAGTCTGGAAAACTGTTTCCATATGATTACACACCACCCCTGACCCATACAATCTTTCTTCTGCCTCTTCTGCAATGATTCCTAAGCTCTGAGTGAGTAAGGTTTAATAAATTCCTATCCAGTAACATGCACTTTACATCTTGTTTTCTACATTTTGGGCAATTTTAGCCTCCTGTGTTAATTGCTCTCTGTTGCTTGAGGAAGCTTTGCTGGTGAGATCTGTTAATTGCTCTCTGTTGCTGGTGAGAGTTGGGAGCTGCATTAACATTCTCTCAACCTCCTGTTCTACTACGTTCCATGAGCAGTGGATGTAGTGGTTCTATTGTAGATGAGTCCTTTAGGGCTGGGCATTTCACAGACCCTTATTCTCTGTGGTTGAGGAGTTGTGCAACTTTATAATAGTATCCATCTGTTGAAGAAAGAAGCCGCTTTAATGAATGTTGACAGATACACTTGTCTGCAAATACAATTACCAATATGTAGCATATAATAAGTAATTATGTTTGTCTAGGGATGTGACAGATGTAGGAACTATGACCTCATAGGTTGTATGTATTTGCCCATTTTTACAGTACTTCCCCATGAGTTCCCTCCCGTTGAAGGGGTTTTAAGTCCAATTTGATAACCTTTTATTAGCACAAGACAAAAGTGCTAAGATACCAATAGAGAAAAGCTTTCTGTGCTGGTCATTGTTGTGATTATTAGGCTTTAAAGCTCACGTAGAGCCACTGATTGACTTTTCTCCCTTAGAAGCTTGCATGATACCCTCTGAAACTACAAGAACTAGAGTCCAGGGATGAGCCTTCCGGGTCGGTTCCTGCTCCACTGCTCTAAGTCCTGTGTCTGAAGTACGTCCTGTCTTTAGCAATAGGGGCTTATCTTTATGTTCTTGGAGGCTGTGGCAATAGCCTATATTATTTTGGGGAGTGTCTTGGATTATCTTTACCTACAACTCCAACTTGAAGGGAGGTTTCTCCTGCCTGACACTGTTTCTCTTACTGTATAGCCTTTACTATACACATGTGTGTGCGCGCGCACACACACACACACACACACACACACACACACATGTGCCACAACACCAAAGCATTATTTATCTTTCGTCTTTCTTCTGCTATATAGACCTTCCTCCTCCCTTCTTGGTTATGATAACCCCATTATCCCCATTTCCCAATTGATAATATATATATCTCTTTTATCCCCTTCTCTTGAGTTCCTTGTTCCACTTAATGCCTATGGTCTCTTATATGACACTCCCTCCTTCCTTCCCAGTTCAATGACCCCATTTCCCGGAATGTCAACCACTATTAAGGTCATATGCTGATAGAGGAAGATATTTGGGGTATTTTAGTTTGTTTGGGTTTTTTTTAATATTTTATTTATTTATTTATGTGTATGAATGTACTGTCTGCATGCAGGTCTGTGCACCCGTGTCATGCAATGCTGCAGAGGTCAGAAGAGGGTGTCGGATTCCCCTGGAACTGGAGTTCTCCTGTAATTGGAGTTACAGACGGTTCCCAGCCGTCATGTGGGTGCTGGGGATGGAGCCAGGGTCCTCTGTAAGAGCAGTCAGTGCTCTTAACCGCTAGGCCATCTCTCCAGCCCCTTGTTTTGTTTTTTAGATAAGGTCTCCCTGTAGCTCCTGTTGGCCTAGAACTTGTTCTGTAGACCAGGCTGGCCTCGGACCTCACAGAGATCTGTATGTTTTTGCCTTGTGAGTGCTGGGATTAAAGGTGTGTGTCACCAAACCAGACCCACAATTTTTTTGGAGACTGGGTCACATAGTGAATCCCCAAGTGACCTAGAACTTACTGTGTTGGCTTTACACCCCCAGCTAGAAGTATCTTTTTAAATGTTTGCTTAGCAGCAGATATCAGTGTCTTAAAGATACATACATATGCTTAACTTAAGAAATAAGCTTCTACACACCCAACATCCCTTTTCAGCATGGAAGAAGTCAGAGCGATTGGTGTCCTGATTCCCTTTTGCTTATTGGGATGACTCTTTTCATAGGGTAACATAACTAATCAGTAGCTAGAAAGTGACTAGGAAGTTTAGGGATGAGACCTCCCCAAATTAACCAGACTCTTTCTCTGCTGAGAATTCAAGGCTTCCTGGACCAGCTGGTAAACACATATCCTTCTGGTAGCCCTGAGAGAGCAGGAAAAGAAGAGAGAAAAGAAAGAAAAAAAATTACACACCAAGCCCTGCAGATTGTTTTTTTATTTCACCAGACAAGAAATGGAAATTCCCCCTTTTTTAAATTTTTTGCTTTGTTTTGTTATTGTCATTTTGTATTGTTTCTGTTTTCCTATGAAAAGAAAATAATAAAAATAATTAAAAAAAGAAATGAGCTTATGGAATCCATCATAGATATAAATATAATGTATAAAACAATCATGATAGCTACAACACCATCCCTTGAATAAAATAAAATAAAATGGCTAAAATATTATGTCCCATACAACCATTTCCAAACCTGTAATAATGTTACTAAACTGGTGGCCTAAAACAATAGAAATCTGTTGTCTCTCAGTTGTTGAACCTAAAAGTACAAAAGAATGAAGTTGTTTGTAGGACTATATATTCTCTAGACTCCAGAGAACGTTTTCTTATTTCTTCCAGCTTCTGGTGGTTTCTGGCATTCCTTGGTTCTCAAATACATCTTTCCATGGTGTCTTTGTGTGGTTTTCTCATCTAGGGGGGTTCTCTTCCCACTTTCCCTCTTTTATAAGAATACTCATCATTGGACTATAACAATCTCTGATCTAAATGACTTCATGTGGGCTGGTTATATCAGCAAAAGCTTTATTTCTAAGCTAGGTAATATTCAGATAATTGGATAGAAGTTAGTTTCAGAGATAGTCAACTCACACATCCATGTTATAATGATTCACTGCACAGATTATGATGCTCATTATTAACAGCAACATCTATTAAGAAGTCCTATTTCTGTGATGAAATACCTGACAGAAACAACTTAGGGGAGAAACGTCTTATTTGGGCTCAGTATTCATGGTAGGGATGTCCTGGAGGCAGGGGCTTAAGGCAGTTTGTCAAGTTGTATCCTCTCCAAGGAAGGCAAGAACAGTGAATGCTTTGCTCAGTTAGCTTTCTTCTTTCTATCTAATCCAGCACTTCAGCTCAGGGAACAGTTATGCCCACAATTAGAATGCATTTCAATTAATCTAATCGAGATGATCCCACACAGACATGCCAGAGGCTACCAGAATCTAGATTTACTATTACAGGTGCTCACAGAGGTTTGAGTCCTAGATGATTCTCCATCCAGTCAAATTAATAGTCAATATTTACCATCACTGAGAGAATAACTATGTAGTTTTTATGTGCCAGATACCATGCTGAGTCCTTTGCAGATTTCTCAAATGTCCTTAACTGTTCAATCATTAAGAAGACATTATTTGTTTATTGATGAACAATTACAATTGAATTGCACAAGATGACTCAGAATAAAGAGCAAAGTAGTGTCCATCTTCATCTGTTGGATATAGAACTTGTACGTACAAACATGACATAATTAAAAACTAACTGAAATGATTCCATTACATTTAGAAATCAAAGCTATTTTAGTGTCCTATGATAGCACTTGCATTGCTAAGCACATAATTAAAGTGCTATGGCAGAAATATATTCAATTATATAACATTAAGTTGATGACTGATACATATATACACAAGGTTGTTTCACATCAACAATGAATAGGTTGGGATGAGGTAAGAGGTGATTATCAGGTAAAAGTTTTAGATAATACTGACTACTTAATTTATTCTTTTGCAAACCACATATATTACCATTATAATTTCAAGAAGATGGGATACAGAAGACATCCAGAGTTCATCAAATTTAACCATTTTCTTTATTATTAAAGTCTTTCATTAAAAGGAAAAAAATAGATGGAAAGTAGGCTACTTTACACTGGAGGTTTTGTGTCCATGACATGCCAGACGACACTCAAACATTTTATAGATCCTTTAGTCATTGTTTCATTCAATCATTCACTCTTTCATTGAAAGAAATGTGCCAACTCTGTGCTCTTTAAATGCCTTTTCCAGATCTAACTTATTATGATTATATTTCTATGTATAATCATGAGAATGGGTTGTTAAAATATTTAGTCACGCTGGGCGTGGTGGCACACGCCTTTAATCCTAGCACTTGGGAGGCAGAGACAGGCGATCTTTGTGAGTTCAAGGCCAGCCTGGTCTACAAGGTGAGTTCCAGGACAGCTGGGGCTACAGGGAGACCTTGTCTTGAAAAGACCAAAAAAAAAAAAATTAGTCACAAGGGTACAATAGATTGGCAAAAATGTATGGTGTTTTAAAGAAAATAGAATGTACTTAACTTAATATTTATGGAAATATGGAGTTGGAAAATAACTAAATGAAGGGTGGAAATCTATCTAATACTCTTCTGTCTTTTGTTTTTGTTTACACTTTCAATATTTAATCCCTTAAATATAATTTTTTCATGGAATTTATTCAATATTGTATTCCCAGAACCCAGTAATTCCCTTGCTATACAATAAATATTCTGCATTAGTTAGTCAAAATTTATTGTCTAGCAAAAGTAAATAAGAAAAAAAGCTATATTCAAAAGCACAACACACAATGGCAGAAACTATTTGCTAAGTTGAACAGAGCTTTGAGCTTGAAGCCAGCTGGTAGCAATGAGAACAATCCCCTACGTCTCATGAGTTCTCCAGCCCTATGGAAACCAGTCAGCTCTCCAAGTCTTACTGTCCTTGGTAATTAACAGGAACAGGTCTTAATCTTTGTCTAGTTATTTTTAGAATCAAATTAAATAATAGACACTGTGGATATTTGGATTCTTTTAGTTTTCTATGTATATTACAAATTACTAATATTACAAATGCAAAGAAATTCACTCACCAACATCACACCTTCAGCCAGACCATTGTAGAACAATGTTGCTACTTGCTTATAGTTTATTCATAAAGGTCACAGCTCATTTGAAAAAAGACTGTGTTTTATAAACATTTTGAACCCATCGAGCAGAGACAAATGTCGTATGTATGGTAAAAAATAACTTCATTTTAAAATTTATTCACAGATATTTATAGCAGTTGACTTGGTTCGTAGTAGTGATTTGAGTAAACATATATGTGTTTTAATATTTTCCTTATTATAACAAAAATAGAGACATCTTTATAAGGGAAGTTAAACATAGGAAATAAAATGCTGAAGGTACTATCATTTAAGAGAACAACTGCTGTAAAATCACAGCATGTGTGTTCTAGTGTGCCTTCTGTTGTTCTGATAAACAGCATTATCAAAACCAACTTGGAGGGAAAAGGTTTTATTTCATCTTACTTTTTCAGATTATTTTCTATTACTGTGGACAGTTAGTCCAGTAACTGAAAGAGAAACCATGCTGAAACCTTTCCTACTGACTGACTTCTAGACTCACACTCAGCTACCCCTTTGTTTTATATACTGCAGGCTCACTTGTCTAGGAAGGCACCACCCACAGAGTACTAGGGCTTCCCACATCAATCCTCAATTGATCCGGTTCTCCCAGATATGACCACAGGCCAATCTTATCTAGGAAAGTCTTTCTCTGAGGTTCTGTCTTCTTAGGTAACTCTAAATTATGTCAAGTTGACAATAAAAACTGACCAGCACAATATATATCTCTAGAAGCTCTCTTCTGCCTGTCAACAGATTTCCATTAGACAGTAATAGCCAGACTGGGGTCTAATATATAGCAGGTTCTATAATAATGGATGGCTTCTGTGATGGTTTGAATAAGAAATGTCCCCATAAGCTCAAGTATTTAAATACTTTGTCCCCAGTTGGTAGCACCTTTGAAAAGGTCATGGAAACCTCAGGAAGTGGAGACTTGTCAGAGGAAGTGTGTCACCATAGATCCAATTAGCACTCTCTGCCTCATGGTTGTGACTGAGACATGGGCTTTCAGCTTTTAGCTCCACCTGCCGGCTGCCATGCCACCCCTGTCCCCACCAGGATGGACACTTATCTCTCTGAAATCAGAAGCTAAAATAAACTCTTTCTTTGATAAGTCACTTTTGGTCATTGTGTTTCTTCACAGCAACAGAAAAGTAGCTGACAGATTTTATATAATACTTTTAACCTTCATTTCCTCACTTCCTAAATAGGAACTATATATGCTATATGAAGATATAGGAATTTTTTGCAAATCATTCTTCCTAATTCTGGAATCTGAAAGCTCATGAAATTGACAATATTCTTTAGATGTGCTTCAAATTTTTGCAAGCAGGAAGAACGCTGGAGGGACTCTAATCCCTGCCTGTCCACAAGCTTTTGTAAACTGTTGGATAAGCCAGGTTGGCTTTTCTTGATGAACCATTTGAATCAGACATGCTCTTCCAAGTAGCGCCTTATCCATATTCTTTTATTTATTGTCAGTAAGGTCACTAGTTCAGTAAGCCAGACTTAGGTGAAAATATTTCCTTGGTCTCTCCTGTCTGCTCTCTCTCAGGTGAATCAATGCTTGTTAACATGTCCCCAGGAAAAGTCACAAAATGAGAATGAAGGATGGAAGTGTATATGAATTGGTTAACATAATGCCTATTTTTCCATATATGGAGAACTTTTGCATGTCAGGGAACATACTGTTCAACATTATATTAAATAACACAATGGAGTCTATCTACCGGGGAAGACAGACCCGCTGAGATACCTTGGTCTGATTCTCTCTGTAGGAGGAGTTCCGTGATGGATTTTCCTTTGAAGCTATTTAACAAAATAAAATAAAACTTTATTACAATTATTGTTTATGTATGTATGTGCACACATATGTGTGGAATGCACATGTTGAGGTCAGATGACAACTTATAGGAGTTGTTTTTCTCCTTTCACTGTATGGGTCATGAGGATGGAACCCAAGTAGTCAAGTAATCAGCAAATGCCTTTCATTATTGGGCCTTCTCATGGGCCCTTTGTGAAAATTCACTGCTTCTCAGCACCTATCTCCTGTTCAGATTTAATTTACCTTCAGGTCGCTTAACAAAGTAACTTCACAAATACCAGGCTCTAGGCCAAAAGTTTCTGATCTTCAGGCAAATCTATCTGTGGCTGGGCTCTGGGCCTGCCATCAATCATCTTATTGAGTTGCATTGATGAGGTAGATAACAAATATTGTACAGTATTTTCAAATTACCCAGTGCTCATTTGGTAAGAAAATTTAAGCCTAAATCATGAGTGGCAACTCTTATTTTAATAATCTTCCAGGACAGTATAGTTCTGATAAATAGGGTCAAAGCCCCTTGCTCTATACACAGCCAGGGGATGATTTTACACATACATATAATTTTAAGTCCCTAAAAATGTTGTTCAAGAATGTTTGTCATGCAAGAGATAAATTTGAGCTCTAAAGTTCCAGGATGTATTCCAATTCTAAAATTGGTGCACAAAATCTGGGGCTGGCATAGTTGAGTTTGAGTCTTGCTTTTGAAAATTATTGACTTTGGGATCTTGTGAACATTCATTGGATTCATGAAATTACATTGGAGTCAAGGTTTCTTCTAGTAAACAGTGATTTAATTAAGAAATTTGCCTTAGTTATACCCTGGTCTGTTGTCTAAAATAAGGGTAGCGTCATTTATATGTTTATATATAGCATATTTAATGTGAAGGCTTCCAATTCCTAGATAAGGAACTATTGGTAGTTGATGACAACTTGTAGGAGAGCCACTTTTCTTTGAAAGGGTAGCAACTGTTAGGTGGCTATGACTCAGCAGATAAACACACACTGATGCACATATGGAACCTAGTGTGTTAAAAATAAAACAATAGTGGCTGGAGGGATGGCTCAGTGGCTACGAGCACTGAAGACTGGGGTTCAGTTCCCAGCACCCACATGGCAGCTAACAACCATCCATAACTTCAGTTCCAGTGCATCTAACACCCTCTCTTCATTTCCATGGGCATTGCATGACACAGTTGCACTTACATCCATTCAGGCAATGCACTCATAGACATAAAATATATTACAAAGTAATAATAAAATAAAATGAAAAATTAGACATTCAAACATATCAGATATGAAAGGCTTGAAGGGAGTTTTTAAATTTTGAGAATGCATGCATTTTTACTGCATCCAACCTCATCAGGTCAGGTGTAGACATTTCCATTTGTGGCATGATGTCATTATCAAGGGTTTCAGATTCTAAGGACTTTCAGAGTTTAGACTATTTGGGTTTAGGGTTACCCAGCCTACATAGTAAAATTTATTTAGTAATGACGTTTACTACTTGAGATGACATGAGCTCTTGCTTCTAATTTGATACTGCTCTTACTAGGATTCTTTGACCAGGTAGGATAGTACACTGCACAAAATAATAAGAGATACTGAATCCCAAATTAAGGAAAAATAAAGAGTATAAAGCTTGAGTGACAGGGCTCACATTTCCATCTCTAGCCTAGAGATCCTGCGAGTCAAAGCTAGATGGTGGCAGCCAGAGGGCAATGAAGCAAAGAGGAGCCCTCCCAAGCCTCTGTAGCTTCACTTGTCCACTGGCAGCCTTTGGAAACACAGTCATAAATTTTAGCACCACTGGCCTCACCAACCCGTGAGAGCTCATCTCTTCCCCACTTCTGTGAATTCCTCTGAGGGTAGAGTGGCAGCATGGAGTAACACAACCACAACCTTAAATCACCAGCTTCCTGCTTCAGCCCAGCTGTTCGCCTGTTTCAGAGGCAGCTTGGAACACTGCATCATTGTCTCTGAGCAGCTTGGGAGAGGATGGATGACAACAACACATACAGCTGCCTGGATCCCTGTTTGTTTCTCTTCAGTGGAAGCTGGGGTTTTCCTGGTGATAGTCTCTGCTAAAGAAAATCAAACCCACTCTGTCAGGATTACCATACAAGAAGAGTTGAGCCTGAAGCTAAAGAGATGGCTCACTGGAGAAGAGCACTTGCTGAGTAAGCATGAGACCCGGGTTTGGATCCATAGCAGCAAAGTAAAAGCAAGGCAGGGATCTGCAAACCTGTAACCTCAGTGATAAGATGATGGTGGAAACAGAAGGATCTGTGGGGCTTGTTGGCTAGTCAGCCTCACCAAAACTCAGCAAGTTCCAGGCTCACTGAGAAACCCTGTCTCCAAGGGATAGGAAGAGAATGATAGACAAGGAAACCCAGGATCCTCCTCCAGCTTCTGCAAGGGTATGCACAGATGTTTACACACACACACACACACACACACACACACACACACACACACACACACACGGGATGGGATGAGCCTTCCAAATGATCATGAATCTATTCTAATTCCCAATCTCAAAGTAAAACACATAGTATGATTATTACAATTAGTGGTTAGGAGTATAGGGTCAGAAGTCAGGTAGAACTAAGTTTAAACCACTTTCTAACTCTAGGGATCATAGACAATATCTTAAATATCTGCATTTATGTCTCCTATTATTGGATATGTATGTATCAGGATTAACTCTGCCACAATCGTTTTGAATAGTAGACCTAGTCCAGAACTCAGCAGGTTAAAACTAAATTACTTTTCATAATCACAGATTGGTTGAAGGTTGCTCAAGCAGGAACCTCTTCCTTGGCTGGGACATCACAGTGCATGCTTGTTGCTGGACTCATTGGCTTTGTTTTACTTCTCTCACGCTTGCAGTAGCATAGCAGGTTAAAAGCCGCTCATTCTTCGTGGAGAGCTGCAAAAGCAAATGAGATTCTGTGAAAAAATGAAAATTCTCCAAGCTAAAGTTTGATTAGCTCATTATTATAGCTGCTGCACATTATTGGTCAAAAAAAAATAATATGTCTGAGCTCTGAAATCAGGGGAGGAGGAAAAGAACTTAGCCCAGGATAGGATTTGACATAAATAGGAACTCAGGGAAGAAGTGAAGAGTTGGAGCAATTAACCCAATTCCTCGAAGGCATCTCCAGCTCATTGTCTGCTGACCACAATGGCCAAGGACAGCTATGAAAACAGCACAGTGTTGACCAAAAATTAAAAAAAAAAAAAGTAGCCGGGCGTGGTGGTGCACGCCTTTAATCCTAGCACTTGGGAGGCAGAGGCAGGCGGATCTTTGTGAGTTACAGGGAGACCCTGTCTAGAAAAGACCAAAAAAAAAAAACAGAAAACAGCACAGTGCAAACCTGTCTCACCTGAGATATTATGGAAATGTTCTTATGTTTTATAAGCCAATTGTGTGGTTCTCAAGGGTGAACTTTGTAGGTGACAATGTCAGGTTTTACTCTCGTTTTTGTTTGTTCTTTTTGAGATAGGGTCTCCCTTTAGTCCCAGATCCCCTGGAACTCACTATACAGACCAGGCTGGCCTTGAACTCACAGAGATCCACCTGCCTCTGCCTTCTGAGTTCTGGGATTAAAGACATGAACCACCATGCCCAGATTTTTTTACTTAACTGGAGAAGATTCCATGAGCATTATATGTAAAAATCGTGACGGCCTACTTGATGTGTAGACCCACATAGATGGCAAATAACTTTTTTTCTAAGTTACTAGTTAATTATTTCCACACAGTAAAGTCCTCTGAGCTGTAAATTCAACTTCCTGTCAATTCCTTGTCCTTTGAATCACAAGGAAGAACAGGATGGTGTTTCCTAGAAGGCCTTTCAGTTCATTAGTCAATGAGATCAATTAACAGAAAAATAATGAATAATAAACAGGAAACAGACTTTATCTCCCTGCTTGGCTCTCTAACTTTAGTGACTTAAAGGAGTTCTCCTAATCCTAGGCTCCTGCAGGGGTGAAGTGGGGAGACACTGGCCTACCCCCAGCACCAGGAAGACTTCAGACTTTGGAAATTTTACTGCTCATTGCTTTTCCTGGTTTAGGGGATGACAGTGGCTTATTTGTCTTGACTGCAGCTCTTCTGTCTGGCTCTTGATTTACTTCCCCCCACCTGTCTGATCAGTTAAATTTCCTCTATTTGTAAAGTGCAGCATTGTTTCTGTTTTCCTGGCCAGTCTCTGGCTCTAGTCCTTCTCTAATGCTGTGTAACAAATTGCCACCCACTTAGAGACTCAGAACAATATCCTTTGTTATGATTTTGTTTCTGATGCAGATAAATACTCTGAGGCAGTCTTCACTGCATGCTCTAGTGCAGATCTGACAAGACTGACATCGAAGTGTAGGCTGGTCCTGGGTCATGGCTGAGGCCTCTGGTTCTGATTCATTCATGTAGTTAAAATGATTCATTTTCTTGATGGCACATGTCTGAGATCTCTATTTCTGTCTGTATGTCTTTTTAACCCCATAGGCTGCTGCCACCCCTTTAACTGTGGTCTCTCCTTGTATTTCAACCCAACAGTGACATGACCCATTCCTTTAATGCTTCTCATTCTTCAAATTACTCTGAAATCACTTCTAAAAGTGGCCTAAAGCTCTTTGCTTCTTGGTAGGTATTGATTTGCTTAACTGGGGAACATCCTAATAATATAAAATATCCCACAAGTTTATTCAGTTTATAGAAATAACATAATTACAATGTGATATCCATAATATAACATAATCATTATAGAGATATGATATATTGTAATCAGAGGCTCTACTATGGTAGGGCAAGTCGTTTGGAGGTAGCCATTAGAGAAATTCAGTCAATCCCTCTGACTAATACAGTAGGAATTCAATTTCCCATTTCCATAATTATGTTGTATAGCACTCCATAATAATTATGTTACATAGTATACTGAAGCCTTGCCTAGTGTTTCTTGAATTCTAAATAGATACTGTAAACTGCAAAATAGATAAACAGGTAGTTCTAAAGTCTTGTCTGAGCTTCCCCAAAACTCATAAAATGCAGCATAATTATATATATATATACATATATATTATATATATAATCAAATCCTATATTCAATAAAAATGTCAGGAAATATTTTTAATTNTCCCAGCTCCAAAGGCAAAGGGCGGTCCACCCAGGAGGCCTCAGAGACGCGACCCCCCAGCAGCAGCCCAGGAGAGAGAGAGCCAATCCCCAAAAGTACCTGCCTGAGTGACTTCTGGCCAGCCCGCACAAAGATGCACAGGCACCTACCCAAACCTGCAGAGCCTCTGGTCCCGGCTCCTAAGTCTACGTACACTATATTTAAAATCAGTTAAAGACCAATGAGATCCTCACTGATGATAAAAGAGAAAATAGAAAAACGAAAGGGCACTGTGCTCCACAGCTAAGAGGATTTATAAGGTATATGTGGAAGTAGCAGAAGAATGAGAGAAAGGAAGAGCCACGGAACAGGGAAAGTAGGAGGAGACCCAAGGTGAAACGACACAGAGAAGCTCCAGAGTGAAGAAGAATGTTACGTAGAGGAAGAAAAAAGAGCAAGCACCTCAAAGAACTAAGATAGAAAAATAAAAGGAAAGAAAAGAAAAGAAAAGAAAAGGAAAGAAAAAATTCCCTATAATGAGAAATTCCAAAAGCAAAGATAGATAATTGTAAGAAAGTATAGTTGAATGAATTCTGACCAATAAATAAATAAGACCAAATCAAAATATTACTTAAAGAATTATAAAGAGAAAAAATAAGAACCATGGGAAAATAAAGGTGGGAAAAGGTGAGTTCCACTCCTGAGACATCCAGCACCATGGCACCATAGCTCCTGGCCTTCTTTGAGTCACCAGCATCCTTTCCTGTCCTGGATCTCCAAACCCCTTCAGTCTTGCAAGTTGAGACCTCTCAGCATTCTCAGCCCTCAGGCCAGCATGTTTCCTTCGGGGATCCCTCCCTGCCTCAGATTTGCAGTCGCTGGTCCTGACCTCTGTTTCTGAGACTGCCTAGGGCCCCTGCCATCTTCTCTTTGGGGCACTCCCGTGTCAGGGACATTCTTTCCCATCCTCTATCTGCATGCCCTTCCTCACCACCCCAGAGTTGTGGTCCTGAGCCCCATTACTGAGACTCCCTAGATCACCTAAGATGGTGATCTTAGCTCTCAGGGTCCCTTCGGTCTTCTGTGTCCTTCCCGTCCAAGATCGTGACCCCACCAGTCTTGGCAGGGAGACCCTTCTGCCATCTCAGCCTTTAGGCTAGACTGGGTCTCCAGGATCCTTCTCCGGCCCCCCTCCAACTTGGGGCCCTGAGTTCCAGTTCCTGAGACCTCCCTACAGCCCACCCTCTGAGCTCTGTGCACCCAGGATCCATGAGTTCCCAGCCTAACATATCAGCCAATCTGTTCATCTAGTGGCCCCCTCCCACTGCCGATACAGGCCTTGTGGAGTCAATCCTGAATCTCAACTCAAGAGTTGCACCTACCTCTAAGAACTGGGACCCCTTCTTTCACCCCAGTTGCATATCAACATAAAGTGGCCCCTCAAACTGGCCACTAAGGGCTATTTAGCTGGGCCATAAACTGGTAAATTGGAGAAACAGGAAACAAAGATACATTCAACAAAGATGAAATCACTTACCCATGCCAAGAAACAACCACATAAGTCCAGATGCCTAGATCTCGTAAAGAAACCACAAACAACATGAATAATCAAGATAATCTGGCTACTACAGAAATTAAGAACCTCATCTAATGTTTGCTGAGAATGACAACCCAGTAGATTGCACAAGACAATGATTTCAAAGTTGCTATTATAAATATGTTCAAGGAACTCAAAGAGGATATGAGGAAAAGACTGGATGAAGACCATGAAAACACCATTGAATGAAATAACTAAAACAGTTCAAAACATGACATTAGAATTCAGTAAAGATACAGAATCTCTGAAGAAAGCCAAACTGAAATAACAGTTGAAATAACAACTTAGGAACTCAAATGCAAAGCTTAGAGGAAAGAAGCAAAAAGGAAGAGGAATAAAATGGAACAGACTATCAGATCTTGAAAACAAGCTTGGGGAAATGGGTAACTCAACCAAAGAAAATGCCAAATCTAAAACAAGCCAGGAATGGAATATGCAAGACCTCAGAGACATTGTAAAAAGACCAAACTTAAAACCATTGGCTCAGAGGAAGGACAAGAGATTAGGCCAAAGGTACATAAAATAGTTTTAAGAAACTCATAGAATCAAACTTCCCAAACCTAGGAAAAGATGCCTATTGTTACCAGAGGCATACAGTACACCAAGTAAACAAGACCAGAAAAGAAATTCCCCATGTCATATAATAGTCAAAAAGAAAAGACAAAAAGACAAAAAAAAGAAAAGACAGTGAAAGCTGTAAGAAAGATCAAGTCACTTATAAAGGCAGGCCTGTCATAATAAAAGCTGTCTTTTCAATGGAGTTTAGGAACACCAAAAGGGAATAGACCAACACCATACAAGACATGAAAGAACACAGATCTCAGCCCAAACTACAAAACCCAACAAAACTACCAGTTGTAATTTAAGGAGAAAGAAAAACTTATCATGATGAAAAAAGATTGAAGGAATTTATGTCCAGTAAAATCAGCTCTACAGAGAATACAGAGAATAATTCAGTCAGAAGAGATTAAACACTCTCAGGAGTGTTTAATTTATCACAAATGATAAATTATCCCAGAACAGCCCCCAAAAGAGGTATAAGGAAACAGACTATAATGCCAACACAATGGGAGTTAATAAACATTGGTCAACAACAACTCTCAATATTAATAGTCTCAACTCCCCAGTAAAAAGATGCAGGCTGGGGGCTGGAGAGATGGCCTAGCGGTTAAGAGCACCAACTGCTCTTGCAGAGGACCCGGGGTGGATCCCTAGCACCCACATCACAGCTGAGAACCCTCTTTAACTCAAGTTCCAGGGGAATCCAACACCCTCTTCTGACCTCTGCAGCACTGCACGACAGGGGTGCACCAACCTACATGCAGACAGTACAATCATACACATAAAAAAATAAAGATGCAAGCTAACTGATTGGACTAGGCAAGACAGGACCCATCAACTTGGTGCCTCCAAGAAATTCACCTCACCAACAATGATCAACACCACTTTAGGGTAAAAGGATGGAAAAAAGACATTCCAAGCAAACAGAATCAAGCAGCTGTAGCTATTCAAATACCTCACAAAATAGTCTTCAAACTAAAACTAGGCAGAAGAGACAGGGAAGGTCACTTCATATTCATTAAAGAGAAAATCCACCAAGAAGATATTACAATCTAAAGCATATATATTCCTCACAAAGGGGCATCCAGTTTCTTGAAAGAAATGTTATTAGCTCTAAAATATCACATTGACTCCAACAAAGTGATACTGAGTGACTTCAATACCCTGCTGTCACCACTAGGCAGGTCAACTAGACAAAAACTAAGTAGAGAAACCCTGGAGATAAATGACACCATAAATCAAATGAACCTCGCAAACACGTACAGAACATTCCACCCAAATACCAAAACATATACTTTCTTCTCTGCAGCCCATGAAATTGTCTCCAAAATTGAGCACATATTAGGGCACAAAGCAAGTCTCCACAAATGTGTGAAAATCTACATATCGTCCTGTGTTCTATCTTGCCACAAAGGAATAAAGCTAGATATTAACAAGAAAAAAAAAAAGAGGGAAAGGACACAAGTTCATGGAAGTGAAATAACATACTACTAAATGAAAATTAAATCAGAAAAATAAAAAAATGAAATTTAAAAGTTTCTTAGAATTTAATGAAAATGAAAACACAGCATATCAAAACCTTTGGGACAAAAGGAAGGTAATTCCTAAGAGGGAAATGTATTGCAGTAAGTGCCTACACCAGAAAATTAGAAGCATTTCATATAAATAAATTAATGGGCACCTGAAAACCTTGAAAAACAAAGAGCAAACAACACCTAGAAAGAACAGATGGGAAGTCATAAACGAAATCAATGCGATAGAAACAAACAGTACAGAGTCCCTGAAATATAGAGATTGAAAAGTTTGCCAATCCTTTAGCCAAATAAACCAAAAGAAAAAGAGAGAGGACTTAGACTGACAAACTCAGACACAAGAAAAGGAAGCATGACAACAGATAGAAATTTAGAAGACCATAAGAACATACTCTAGGGGCTGGAGAGATGGCTCTGCGGTTAAGAGCGCCAACTGCTCTTGCAGAGGACCCGGGTTTGATTCCCAGCACGCACATGGCAGCTAAGAACCATCTTTAACTCCAGTTCCTGGGACTCCGACGCCCTCTTCTGACCTCCGCGGCATTGCACGACACTGGTGCACCAACCTACATACAGACAGTACATTCATACACATACAAAATATTAATAACATTTTTAGAAGAACATATTCTAAAGAGCTACATTCCACTAAACTAGAAAATCTAAAAGAAATGTATAAATTTGTCTGACCTACCAAAATTAAATCAAAATGTTACAAATCTTTAAACAGATCCATAACAACCAATGAAGTAGATATAGTAATTTAAAAATCTTCCGACTAAAAATTGCCCTGAACCAGATGGATATGGGTCAAAATTCTACCAAAACTTCAAAGCAGAACTAAAACAAATACTCCTTAAAATTGTCCATAAAATATAAAAGTAAGGAATACTTCCAAATATTTTCTATGAAGCAAATATTATCTAATTCCAAAGCCAAAGACCCAACAACAAAAAAAGAAAATTATAGACCAATCCCTCTGATGAACATAGATCCAAAAATCTTCAATAAAATCATCACAAACTTAATGCAAGAGCCTATATAAAAGATTATGATGAAGTTGGCTTCATCCCAGAGATGCAGGGATGGTTCAACATGAGCAAATCAATGTCTAATCTGCATAACCCAACTCAAGGACAGAAGCCACATAAATCATCTCATTAGATGCAGAAAAAGCCTTTGACAAAATCCAACATCTATTCATGACAAAAGTTATGGAGAATCTAGGGATACAGGAGACATATCTCAGCATAATAAAGGCAGTATGCCACAAGCCCACAGCCAACATCATACTAAATGAAAACATCCCCATTAAAATCAGAAACAAGACAAAGATGTCCACTCTTTCCATTCCTGTCAATATAGTACTTGAAATCTTAGCTACAGCCATTAAAACAAATGAAGGAGATAAAAATGCTAACTGGAAAGGAAGAAGTCAAGTATCCTTATTTGTAGATGATGTGATTCTATGCATAAACTACCCTAAAGACTCCACCAGAAAACTCCTGATCAATACATCCAGTAAAGTATCATGGTATAAAATCAACAGCAAATATACCAAGAAAGAAATCTGAGAAATAATCCCATTCATGATAGCCTCAAAAACCATAACATATCTTGGAATAAATGGTACCAATGAACTAAAGGACTTGTGTAATAAAAACTTCAAGATATTGAAGAAAGAAAATGAAGATCCCAGAAGATGGGAAGACCTCACATCCTCATGGATTGGTGCCATTAAAATTGTGGAAATTTTACAACCTATGAAAAGCAACCTACAAATTCAGTGCAATACCCATTCAAATTCCCACTACAATTCTTCACAGAGATTGAAAGATTTAATATCAAATTTCATATGGAAACACAAAAATCCCAAGATAGCCAAAAGAATCCTGAACAATAAAAGAATTGCTAGAACCATTACCATCCCTAATCTCAAATTAAATAACAGAGCTATAGTGATAAAAGCAGCATGGTATTGGTATATGAGGGCTTGAAGACAAGGTAGAAGAATTAGATCAAGATGAGATCAATAATTAAAGCAAGACTATAACAAGCAAGAACATTAATGCAATAATTTAAAAAATTCTAGTAGTAAAGACTGAGGTCCAGAGGGATTCATAGCAGAATTCTACCCAATCTTTAAAGAATTAATGTTTCTCAAATTTTTCAATAAAATATAAATTGAATTAACATTTCTAAACTCCATGAATCCAGTATTATTTTAAAATGGAAATCAGGTAAAGACCCAGCAAAAAGAAAGAAAGAAAGAAAGAAAGAAAGAAAGAAAGAAAGAAAGAAAGAAAGAAAACTATATACCAATATCCCTACATAACACAGATACAAAAAAACTCAATGAAATACTTGGAAATTGAATATAAAAACACAGGCAACAATCATTTACCATGATCTAGTCTGTCTTATTCCAGAGGTGGTTCAACATACACAAACTGATTTTATATACATATATAATACATATGTATATCTATTATATATAATATATATATATATAGTCTGAAGACTTGATTCATGCAGCTTGATATGACACTTGAAACTCACTTGAAACAGTTTAATAATTAATTTAAAATCAGATCTCAAAAGACATCAGTGAAGTAGAAAAATGCTTTAAACAAATTTAAACAGGATGAACATAAAATCCTGAATTTAGACTTTGAAAATATCTTTATACATAAGAAAATAAGGCTTGTGAGTAGAACACACAAAAAATTACTTGTCAAACTTAATGAGTATCAGCAATGTAATATAGCTGCTCTCAAAACTAAAACAATTTAAGGCCAAATTAAAGAAGTATAATGTTATTCTCCAGGTAAAAGCGAGGTTTGCTTTACTTTATTCTTTCTGGGAAAAACCATATTGGACTTTATATAGTATAATTTAAAGGGGGCTTAGCAAAATATAAACATGTCAATAGGAGAAAAGTCATTGTATATGTGGTTTCTAAATAATGCCATATGAGTAGATTAAATCTGAATTGGTTGGGCTCAGTGGAAAGAGTAAGGCACTGAAACATTAAAGGTTAAATATGTTGGTTAACTCAATGTATCTGTGATATCAAAGCCGGAGAGGCATTCTAGGGTGTAAACCTGGAATGCAGATGTCCCCCAATACTAGTGAATTGTATACCTTCAAGTTGTTTTAATGTTTAGATTTTATGCTATTTGCCGCCATAAAGAAATNACATTATATTATATATTATATATAATGTCAAATTGAATGATGCTTGTATCATTAAAATAAATTCAATTATTTTATCTTTGAGCATTCAGAGAGAATTTAAGAAAATACTTAGTGAGAAAATAAATTTAAAACTGATTCCTCTTACATTCTTTGGTATAATTTGGTCATCCTGATAGTAATTAATCCAGTAAATAGTTTAACATCCATGTACCATCAAACATTCAAGGAACATACTATGGTGGTTTGAATGAGAAATGTCCCCCTCAGGGTCATATTTGAACACTTTGTCCAAGTTGTTGGTGGGTTTGTAGAGGGTTAGGAAGTACTGTCTTGTTGGAGGAAGTGAGGGGGGTTGTTCAAAGTTCCTAACCTCCACCCACATCTGGCTTGGCTTCTCTGTTTCACCAGCTCACTGCTTTTGTTTGGGCGGCCATGTCTGCTGATTGACATCACATCTGCTGATTGATGCCATGTCTGCCTATTTCTGCCCCACCATGATTGGACTTTAACCCCTCTGGAACCATAAACCCAAATAAACCCATCTTCTCTAAGTTGCCTTGCTCACAGTGTTTTATCACAGCAACAGAAAAGTAACTAATATAGATACATATGTTTAGGAAACCATAACTGAAAAATAAAATAATTTTCTTTAACTTTTGGAAAGCATAACTCTAAAATGTTATCTGTATTTCCATGGCAAAGATATCTATGAAAACACGTGTAATCCAATTCATATTAAAGAAATGTTGCATGAATCACCCCTTTCAATTATTAGACTAACTATTCCGTGTGGGTTTTTTTTTTTTTAATAAAAGAGTCATGTTTCATCCTGAAAAGCAATTTTTGAATTACAAAAAGTTATACTCTTGGGCCTTCTGATTCAGTGAGTGTCAGAATTCAGTGTCTGTGCAGAATGTTAAGGACTATTTCATCTCCGGAGCCAGTGGACTCTGCTCTGGAGTATCTTCTCAATTTCTTTCTCAGTTTTCAGCTGGCTTCTCTGACTCTGTTACAACTTCCTGTTCCTGGAGCTCCGGATGGAGTTTCTTTTCCCACTCAGCAGAGTCCTACACAGCTGTCCCCTCTCCCTTTTGTGAGTAGACATTCCTCCTTTGTTACAAGCATTGAAGGCATCACTGAAAAGCCCAGAAATATGAGGCTTCCTCCTCCTCCTCCTCCTCCTCCTCCTCCTCCTCCTCCTCTTCCTCCTTCTCCTCCTTCTCCTCCTTCTCCTCGTCCTCCTCTCCCTCCTCCTCTTCCTCCTTGTAACCTGAGAATTTGATTAGGACTAGGATGGTAGCATTTGGGGGCCAGAGGCAAACCACCCTCTTTGACACTGCTTGCCTGCTCCTTTCTTAGAGCCATGAGCCAGGTCAACTGCCTAACCATGTAGACACAGTAAAGCAGTTTCTCTGAGCTTAGGGTGAAACTCCTCTTGGTCAGAAGCTTATCTCGGAGCACAACCAGGGAAAAAGAGGTAGATCTGACCAAAGTCCAAATTAAATTGCACACCAGCTTAGAGGGCACAAAGGAAATTCCTCTTGTCAACTGAGGCTGAAATTGACTGTGGAACTGTTTCTCCACCATTGCTGTCAACCTGCGGAGCACAGAGGCTTGGAACTTCTTTGTAGGCTGCTCAGTAAAATGTGTGTGCTTCTACTGAATGGCCTCTGACTGCCTCATCTGTGATCTTACCTTTTGTTCTTTCTTCTACAGATTCCTTTATTGTCTATGCAGTTGCTTTCCTCGTTGCCACTCTGGTAGAATTAAATAGATAATTGGCCAGGCCATTAGCCTGGTACAGAGGCTCCAGGTGCTCCTAAGGCTGTTGTTCCTCCTCAGATCCTCCAACAGCATGTGGGAGCATTGCTGACTACAGCACTCCCTGAGCATTCCACTCCCTAGCCTGCTGGTACCGGCTGCTGCCTGCTGGGTTACCCAAGCTAACTACTTAACCCTAGACACCTGCAGGGCTGTCTGTACAGTCACCAGAGAAACCTGACAGTGCTGCCTGTTCCGGAGGACTTCGCAGATCTCCCAGCAACACCAGCCGGAAGTCGGGACCTCTGCAAGGAAGACTCTAAAATCGTGAAATAACTCGGAAGCAGCGATGATTATTAACCAGAAGACCGGTCACCATGGAAGAGCAACAGAACTTGACTATAAATGAAAAGAACAATATGAAATAAGTTCTATTGTCCCAAGTTTGGTTTTTACCCTTCACCTCACTCGTTTTTACTTGCCATTCTTAATCTTTTCTAAAAGCCAAACTTTTACTATGACTTTCCTAAATATTGAAAGAGGACATGTAATGAGGGAAACTGGACTCAGAATATTTAACACAATTATTTTTACTATCTATATTTCCAGAGTTGTAATTAAAAATTAATTTTTTTAAGGAAAATAAGTAAGAAAGGTGCTCCAGGAAAGGCAGAGAAGAATGGAGAGGGGCTGGAGAGATGGCCTAGCGGTTAAGAGCGCCGACTGCTCTTGCAAAGGGCCCAGGTTCGATCCCCAGCACCCACATGGCGGCTGAGAACCGTCTTTAACTCCAGTTCCAGGAGAACTCCAGTTCCAGGGGAATCCGACAGCCTCTTCTGACCTCCGCAGCATTGCACCACACGGGTGAACAAACCTACATGCAGACAGTACATTCATACACATACAAAAAATAATAATAAATTTTAAAAAAAGATTGGAGAGACCAAATTCCTCGTAATAATTCAAGCAGGGATTCTCACTCTGCGAAGATCAGAGTGACCTCTGTTTATCTTCCATCCCCAAAATCGTGCATTGGTTTTTTTTTTTCTTAGTTTTTATTGAAATTTTTGCAATTCTCAGACAAAATTTGATGATACTTAGATCCCCTCCCCAACCCGTGCCAAACTTCAAACATAGGACCTGGAGCAATGGAGCTAGCAATGACCTGGAAGCTCTTCCTTGAAGACCACCTCTCATGATATCAGAAGATACTGTACAAGGTGCCAAGGGGGAAAAACTAATCAACGTCCACCCAGCTGTAAAGACTAACAAACAACAATAACTGACCACCAAGCAACTGATATTGGTGCAGTAATAGCACTTTTATCTTAGGGGTAATAAACAGCTGTCTAATTGGAATTAAGTCCCATTCAGTAGGAGGAAACTTAGGTGTGGTACTATAAACGTAGCCAAATACACATGGCTGGTGCGGTCATAGATCCTAGAGAAAAACTGACTTTTGCCACAGCCCTAGACCAACGTGATTTCTCATACATTGTTTCGCTTCATGTTAGATCTCTCTCGGTCAGCATTATGAAGAAGTCAGGAACAATAACTCCACTAGGGGGCAGTCTTGCCCTGTCTCAGCTAGGAATAAGCCACTACTGGCATTTCTGGGGCGAGGCTAGATTAGAATAAACAACTCCCAGTGTCAAAGACAGTTTTTCATGATGATTATTATCTGGCTTGCCATGTCTGGAGGGCAGATAGAAAGAATTTCGCCTAGAATTGTCCAACAACCCCAGACAGCCTTAGAGAGGGATGATGTGTATGATAAACCCTACCCTGGTGTGCTGTAGCACGATTTAGCAATTTAGTGAAAACTGTTTGAAAGAAATATCTTTTTTTTTATTTACTATTTTTTTATGTGTATGAGTGTACTGTCTCATGTAGATCTGTGCACCCGTGTCGTACAATGCTGCGGAGGTCAGAAGAGGGTGTTGGATTCCCTTGGAACTGGAGTTAAAGACGGTTCTCAGCTGCCATGTGGGTGCTGGGGCTCGAACCCTGGTCCTCTGCAAGAGCAGTCGGCGCTCTTAACCACTGAGCCATCTCTCCGGCCCGAAGAAATATCTTTTTGTTTTTATCAAGTTCCCATTGTCTTCAAATATCCCTAAATACATTTTGTATGTTCATTCTTCTCTTTTCCTGAAACTATTCTACTTTCAAGCTTTCTCTCTTTTTTAGTATTTTATTTATTATTTTTCAATTTTATTTGTATGAGGGTCCTGCCTGCATGTACGTAAGTGCACCTGTGTTGTGCAATGCCCACAGAGGTCAAGAGGTCTGGATCCCCTGGAACTGGAGTTGCGGACAGTTGTTAGCCACCAGGTGGGTGCTGAGAACCAAACCCAGGTCTTCTGCAAGAGCAGCCAGTGCTTTTAACCTCTGAACCATTCCTCTAGCCCCTATTTTCAAGATTTCTAACTCCCATGTGAAGCTGGGTAGAAGAGAAGCCACCATGTAAATTCTGTTCCTTTATGATCAACTTCACAATGGGCAACGCTGAAGTTGGGTCCTCGGTGGTTAGAACCGGCTGGGCATTGAGACCATCTCCACCTCTGCAGAGGGAACCTAAGCTTGGTAGCAGACTCACTGGTGTCTTTCCCAGTAGACATCGTTTCATGACAAGAGAGCAGGAAAGAGTTGGAAGTGAAATTGGTAAATAATGAGTAAATGAATATATCATAAAGAGTTCAGAACAATGAAGGTAGCACAGCAAAGTCCTTTCCTTCATAAGCCTTTAAACCTTCACTAACTCACACTTCCTTGCTGTGATGGTTTAGTTGGGGGGGGGGTCCGCAGGTCTCAGTAGGGGGTATTTTTGGGGAGGAAGCTTAGAATAACCTTACCAACCTCTCAAATGTGTTGTTGTTGTACTTAGGAAGAAAAAAGTAGTGGAGTTCTTTCATTGTGAAACTTCCTGAGAATTAGAATATAAATTGTATAAATTAGAGTATGTTAGACTTTGGATCATTAGACTATTGATCTAAAAGTTTTTTGAGGATTTCCCAAGAAGATTTTTAGCAATTTATTTATTATTTTTATTTTATGCATATGAATGTATTGACTGAACCCATGTAAGTGTCTTCTTTTTTTATTTATTTTTATATGTGTATGAATGTACTGTCTGCATGTAGGTTTGTGCACCTGTGTTGTGCAATGCCATGGAGGTCAGAAGATGGTGTCAGATTCCCCTGGAACTGGAGTTAAAGATGGTTCTCAGCCACCATGTGGGTTCTGGGATCGAACCCGGATCCTCTGCAAGAGCGGTCGGCACTCTTAACCGCTAGGCCATCTCTCCAGCCTCGTAAGTGCCTCTTACACAGTGTCTTCATCAAGTAAATTCAATATTTCTCCATTCCTATCTTGGTTTCCCACTAGGGTAAAAGCACAAACCAAGGAGGCTGTGCTGTAGATATGGCTTTCATCCGTCTCCTCCTCTGCTGTGTCCCAGGCTGACTCCCAGCAGAACAATATGATACTATGAAAGGAGTAGTGTTATCCAACGAGGGTAAAGAGAGGACACAATAATCCCCCAGCTGGCCACTGTTGGGCAGAAAACTAAATAAATGGTAATCAACCAAATAACGATCATGTTTAAACACAAAAAAATATTTTTAAGATCTCTTAAGCTCTTATTAAATCTTAATAAGACAAGTGAACTTTGGCCTTTGGGATTTCTTTTGCTACACAGTCCACGGGCAGGTGCACAGTACCAGGCCAGTTTGAATCCTCCATTAATGCACTCGCCAAAGACCTCATTGATCTCAAAAATGCCTCATCACTGAGCAAAGGAAATTTGAGATTTGGCTTTAATTTGAGTGTTACTCCAGAGAGCAGGCAACAGTTTTCCTGGTGAGGAATAGCACTGAGTTGATACCAAGAGTGGCTGAGACAACGATCCCCAGAAGGCAATAAGACACTGGCAGATCTCTTCACCTTCAACTCCTTCCTACGACAATAGAGAGCCCTTGTGAAGAAGACAGAATTGAGTGAAATTGACTTATCAGTTATCCTTGAGGCTGGAAAGATGGTTCAGTGGTCAAGAGCACCGGCTGCTCTTGCAGAGGATCTGGGTTCAATTCCCAGCACCCAAATGGCAACTAAAAACTATCTGTAACTCCAGTTCTAAGGGAATCTGACACCTTCTTCTGACCTCTGCAGGCATTGTATGACACAGGTGCATTTACATACATGTGGGTAATACACTCATACACATAAAAATAATGATAATTTGGCTGGAGAGATGGCTCAGCAGTTAAGGGCACTGGCTGCTCTTGCAGAGGCTCCAGGTTTGATTCCCAACACCCACATGGCAGCTAACAACTGTCCATAGCTCCAGTTCCAGGGGATCCAACACCTTCTTCTTCTTTTGACTCCATTGGCATTGCACGACATGGGTGCACCTACACACGTGCAAGCAATACACTCGTGCACATAAAATAAAAATAAGAAATAAAATATTTAAAATACTAATAAAATTTTTAGATGTTCCGGGTTCTGTGGCGCGGGTTAGGCTCCAAGGATGAATGGCGTGCGGGGACTGCTACGGGGTGAGCAGCTGCACCGAGCTGAGGAGAGCAGGGAAAGTCGGAAGCCAAGCTAGACATGAGGTGTTGCTGTGAACTTCACCCAGGAAGAGTGGGCTTTGCTGGGTCCTTCTCAGAAGAATCTCTATGAGATGTGATGCTGGAAACCTGCAGGAACTTTACTGGTTTTTTTTTTTTTTTGGTCTTTTCGAGACAGGGTCTCCCTGTAGCCCCAGCTGTCCTGGAACTCACTCTGTAGACCAGGCTGGCCTTGAACTCACAAAGATCCGCCTGCCTCTGCCTCCCAAGTGCTAGGATTAAAGGCGTGCACCACCATGCCCAGCGATGTTTACTTTTATAGGAAACAATTGTGAAGATGAGAATATTAAAGGCCGTTATAAAAGTTCTGGAAAGAATCTAAGAAGTTTCATGTTTGAGACATTCTGTGAGCAAAAAGATTTTCAGGATGCAGAAACTTTCAGTTTGGGTAGCACATGCCAATATGATCATGAAAATTTCTAGTGACCTAACACCATGTGAAAGTAATGCATTCAGGCTGGAGAGATGGCCTAGCACTTAAGAGCGCTGACTGCTCTTGCAGAGGACCTGGGTTTGATCCCCACCACCCACTGTCTTTAACCCACTGTCTTTAACTCCAGTTCCAGGAGAATCCGATGCCCTCTGCTGATGACACAGGTGCACAAACCTACATGCAGACAGTACATTCATACACATACAAGAATAAATTTTAAAAAAGAAAGTAATGCATTTAGAATTTTTAATTCAAAATAGTCCCCCCAAAAATATCTTGGAACAAAACTGACCAAAGATATTAACGATCTCTAACATGAAAAATGTAAATCTTTGAAGGAGATTCAGGAAGACACCAGAAGATGGAAGGACCTCCCATGCTCATGGTTTGGAAGAATTAATATAGTAAAAATGACCATCTTACCCAAAGTAATATATAGGAGTCAATGCAATCCCAATCAAAATCCCCATGACTTTCTTCACAGAATTAGAATTTTAAAAATTCATATTGAAATGCAAAAGACCCCAGATAGTGAAAACAACCCTGAGCACAAAGAGTGATGCAGGGGAGATTACTATACCAGACTTCAAACTATAGTACAGAGCTATAATCATAAAAACAGCATGGTATTGACAAAAAAAATAGATTCATAGATCAATGCAATAAAATTGAAGACCCAAACTTGAGTACATGCAATTTCAGCCACCTGATATTTGACAAAGGGCCCAAGAACACAATGGAGGAAAGGCAGCATCTTCAGCAAATAGTGATGGCAAACCTGGACAACCACCTGTAGAAAAATAAAACTAAACCTCTACGTTTCACCTTGCACAAAAGTCAATTCTAAATAGATGAAAGACTTCTATGTGAAACCTGATAGCATGAAAATGTTAGGCTGGATATGGTGGCACACACCTGTAATCCCAGCACTTGGGAGGCAGAGGCAGGCGGATCTCTGTGAGTTCAGGCCAGCCTGGACTACAGAGCAAGTTCCAGGACAACCAGGGCTACAGGGAGACCCTATCTCAAAAAGACCAAGAAAAAAAGAAAAAGAAAATGTTAGAAGAAAACATTGGCAATAACCTACAAGATAGAAATGTAGGAAAAGACTAGAAAGTCTTTTCTTACATTTCTATCTTGTAGGTTATTGCCAATGTTTTCTTCTAACATTTTCTTTTTCTTTTTTTCTTGGTCTTTCTAAATCAGACAGTAGTTGTTCAGGAAATAAGGTCAACAATCAACAAGTGGGACCTCATTAAACTAAAAAGCTTCTGTACAGCAAAAGAAACAATCTAAAGAAATGAAGTGAAAACCCAAAGAGTGGGCAGAAATCTTCACCAGTGACACATCTGACAGAAGTTTAATGTGTAAATTGGATTAAGGTCACCAAGATTGGCTTCACCCAATAAGTCATTTCTCTGGCCCAGACTTGAATCTTCCTAAAAATGAAGCCTTGGTTCAAGTAAGGAAGCCAGTATGGGTAAACAGTTACAATAAAAACAACAGTTTGTTGAATAATAAAAAATTAAAGAAATTGATTTCTATTCAATACATTTTGACATTATGGAAAGACATAAACATATTCTCTTATGTTTCTGGCATAATACATTCATGACATTTACCTAAAATATGGGCATAGTGCTGAAAGTCTTCTCTTGCTCAGTATCTTCAGCGATGCACCTAAGTGAAAACGTTACCTGAGTGAAAGAACACAACTCTCCTTCGCCCGAGCCACTTTTCATAACTCTGTCAACTATGATTCCCAGAAAACAAAAAAGTCATGCCTATGTTAAATCTTCTCACTGATTAGGACTTCATTACTGTAGAAAGTTAGAGTGTAACAGGTTGATCCTTTTTTGCTTCATAAGTGTGATGAATGGGTGTTCACGCTTTTGTGTGACATGTGCTGCCCTCAAACCTCGTTACACATTGGCACATTACCCTTCTGACAAAAAAAAGAGTGTAACAGGTCAAGAACCAAATTATCTTGAGCTGTCTTTAGTTCTCATCATTGTCTGACCTGATATTCTTTTAACTGTCAGGTAAAACCTTTCCAAATGTATTTACTTAACAAACCACAAGCTACCTCCAACTCGAAAGGCAAGAATATCATCAGACAGTATCTGGAACTTATACCAGATGTTTCTCCTTCCTGCTGTAATCTACCTACCCCATGTTTCCACCACTGTATTTGACAGATGCTTTGATTTATTACTTTCTGTTGTTCTGTAACTATAAAGAACTTGCCTTCCATATTGGAATAGGTTATGGAGGGAACCAGGGGCCATGGTC
Organism: Rhizomys pruinosus; assembly: GCA_009823505.1. Taxonomy (NCBI): domain Eukaryota; kingdom Metazoa; phylum Chordata; class Mammalia; order Rodentia; family Spalacidae; genus Rhizomys; species Rhizomys pruinosus. Next base: position 1,204,955 of record VZQC01007999.1, read on the forward strand.
ACTAATAGTTGGCTCAGGAATAAGCTATCTCTAGCCAAGCATGGTGGCACATGCCTTTAATGCACGCAGGAAGAAGAGGTAACCAGATCGCTGTGAGGTGGAGACCAGCCTGGTCTACATAGCAAGTCCCAAGCCAGCTGGGGACTATGGGAGACCCTGTCTCCAAATGACCAAGTGATCTCTTCTTACCTTTGAGGTGAGGGTTGTGTAACAGTTTAGACACCTGAATGTGGAGCTCTAAGGATGGTCTGCTTTCACTTGGTGGACTCCTGAATTGGTGCCTGGGACCAGCATGGACCTTTTATGCCCAGCTCTCCCTGTTACCTCCTCAGATGAATGTTTGTGAGTTCTTTCTGAGTCCAAGGCCTCTCTCTGGTCTGGCTGATGGCCCATTGGCTTATTCTGAGCTAGCTGTTTGGAAATCCTCATATTTTGTTTCAGACCCCTGGCAGAGCATTTTATTTTTGTTTGTGTTTGGGTCACTGGAAGAACATTCATTTAATTTTTGTTTGTTTTTAGAGCATTCATTTAAATGCCAGCATTTGGCCTTTTTTTCCCCTGCCATTCTTCCAATATGCAATCCCGTGTTTTGCTCTGATCTCTTCTGCTTCTTGCAAGCCTGCCCATGCACGATCCATTGTTAAGATTCATCTTCTTCCTTCTGTTATGGGAAATACGGAGTTCAAAACAGGCACTGGGTGGAGAATCGCAACCTTTATGTATTCTTGCGTGGACTCAGGAGAGTAAACTCCCAAACCCAAGCCCCTGGACCTGTAGTTTCTTAAAATGTTTATAGGCAAATCTAGCATCATTTCAGATCTATTCTGTCATTGGTGGGTTTAAAAGATCAAGGTACATCTGGTACAAATGCTTGGCTGGACAGGACTTAACATACATGACAGAACACATGAGGTCCAGAGGCAGGGAGGGTGCTTTGAGTGGGGTGTGGATGAAGTGGGTCTAAATTTGATTAAGATCTATTATATGAAATGCACAAAACAATAAAAACATTAAAAAATTCTTAGCCCGTGTGACCAAAGACCCTGAGGGGGTCTCCAAGCCAGACTCATTGTTACAGAAGCAGAAGGGGGTGGGGGTGGGGCTTTCCTCCCTGCTGGCTGCTGTTTCTCATTTTTGTTTCCCAATAGCTCTGGGTTTTTCTCTCTCACCTTGATACCAACAAAGTGGAGATGAGACAGGGCACCCAATGTTGTGAAATGGCTTCATAAGCAAAGCCAAGACATTAAAATATGCCAATATGCCCCATTCCTAGGTGGGAAGGAACTTCGTTGAGTCAGCCAAGAAGACACACATAATGGTTGATTACTACATGACAGCTTGCATCCAGACTTCTGAGATAGTCTTCCTCTCTGGACAAGGGCCTGCAGCTCCCGGACTGCAAGCACCCGGGTCATTCCGGCCAGCCTGTTAACAACCCAGTTTCTTAGCCCTGGTAGAGAGGGGGAGGAGAGAGGACGTGAAGCCCAGTGGGAAGAAAGAGAGAGAGAAAGGACAAAGAAGGGATGGACTCAAAGATGAGACCGGGGGAAATTCCACGAGGGAATAACTCAGTTGTATTACTGTAATCCGGGGTATTTATACTGGTCCTTGTGGGGGTTGGGGCATACAGGATTTCACAGCATATAATCCAAATCACTACAGGAATATGACAATAATTTGCCCAAAACATGAATTAGGGGCTGGAGAAATGGCCTAGTGGTTAAGAGCATTGACTGCTCTTGCAAAGGACGCGGGTTCGATCCCCAGCACCCACATGGTGGCTGAGAACCATCTGCAACTCCAATTCCAGGAGAACTCCAGTTCTAGGGGAATCCAAGACCCTCTTCTGACCTCCGCGGCATTGCACGACACGGGTGCACAGACCTACATGCAGACAGTACACTCATACACATACAAAAATAAATAAAATAAAATAAAAAATCAAAGATGGTTGGTGCCAGGCAGGTTTCAAAGGCAAGCAGGAGATCAGCAGGACTCCAGCCCGAGGGCTGGGGGTTGCCAGCTGACTTCCTAAGTGCTGCTGCCAAACGGAATCCCTACAACCACATGTACTGAACCCTCTTCATGTTCCTGTAAACACAGATGAACCAGAACACTATGGGAAGCACTGGCCTCAGGGTGAGATCTGAGGGACTTAGTCCCATAAACAGCAGCAATTCTGTCAAAATACAAACCCTACTAGCTAGCAAAGAGAAAAGCCACCGTCTGCTACTCCAGCTGCTTTTGTGTTTGATTATGGTAATTAAGCTTGCAAGTATCAGAGAAAATGAAGAACAGGTGATAGTCCCAAATTGGTTGGGACTGAGGTGGGGTGGGGTATTTGTTTGATTCTTTGTCTCTGAGTTTGCTTGTTTCTTAAACTATCCTGAGCAACAGAACTCAAGCTCATCAGTGGGCAGCCTACATTAATTAGGATGTAGAAGCATCTAAAAAAAAGATGAAATTACTAATTTATAAGAATATATTAGTTGGGGCTGGAGAGATGGCTCAGTGGTTAAGAGCACTGACTGCTCTTGCAGAGGACCTGGGTTCAATTCCCAGCACCCACATGGCAGCTAAGAACTGTCTTGGGCAGTGTGAAGTGGTACATGCCTTAATCCCAGCACTGGGGAGGAAGAGGCAGGCAGATCCTGTGAGTTCAAGGCCAGCCTGGTCTACATAGTGAGCTCCAGGCCAGCTGGGACTAAAGGGAGACCCTGTCTCAAAAAAAAAAATAAAAATAAAAATAAAACCCACAAAAAATCCCCACACTATATTTGTTTAGGAAACTATCAATTAAAAAGACACGTTAAATAATGGGAATAAAGCTGGTCTGAAACTTGCTATGTAGACCAGGCTGGTCTTGAACTCACAAAGATCTGCCTGTCTCTGCTTTCAAAGTGCTGGGATCAAAGGTGTGCCCATCACACCCAGCCCCTGAATCAGGAAAATTTAGAAGTTCTGTTAGATTTAAAGATAGACTCTAAGGAATCCAACTTCCTCAGCCCGCTGCTCTCATCCGTCCTCTGACCCTGCCTCCTCCTCCTTTCCCAGGAGGGAACAAAGGACTAAATCTCCTGGAAGGAGGTTGTACATCTTTCTCCTGGAGAGGAAGGAGTTCCTCCTGTGGATGCCAGTTCCTTCTCTGCCCCAAGGGCTTTGAATTTTTTCTTCCTCCAGCAGGAGATTTCTGGAGAAATTCCTATTTCTTTGGGTCCATTGTTTCAATAGCCTGATAGCCAAAGGGAGGGTCACAATTGTCTCCTCAGAATATATTCATTCCTGCCAGGCAGACCTGTTAAAATACCACCTATTCTTGGACAAAAGCAAAGCTAAAAAATCTGATTATGATGTTTCCTGAATCATATCAGGACACTCTTCAATTTGCTAAAGAATTTCAAATCACCTTCCTGACTTTAACATTTTTTTTTGTCTTTTCGAGACAGGTTCTCCCTTTAGTCCCATCTGGCCTGGAACTCGCTATGTAGACCAGGCTGGCCTTGAACTCACAGAGATCTCCCTGCCTCTCTGCCTCCCAAGTGCTGGGATTAAAAGCATGCACCACCATGCCTGGAAATTTTTCCTACTTTTTAAAAGGTGCCCCTTTGGCTGATCAGCTCTTAAAACTGGGAAGTGTTGCCCTAAGTCTACATAGTACACTGTACCTTTTGTGGTTTTTTTGTTTTTTTTTTTAATTTTAGTTATTTCTGTATGTGTATGAATGTACTGTCTGCATGTAGGTTTGTGCACCCGTGTCGTGCAATGCCGCAGAGGTCAGAAGAGGGTCTCGGATTCCCCTGGAACCGGAGTTCTCCTGGAATTGGAGTTACAGACGGTTCTCAGCTGCCATGTGGGTGCTGGGGATCAAACTCGGGTCCTCTACAAGAGCAGTCGGTGCTCTTAACCACTAGGCTATCTCTCCAGCCCCCACTGTACCTTTTGATCTTCACGCTTTTACTAGGTTCTTCTTGCATTTCAAAAATATAGATATGTAAAAAAATATATAGATATGTAAACTTTCTGCTTGGTTTCTATTAAGCCACTCTGATTTAAGGTAATTGACTTACATATGTTTATGATAATTGCTTTTATGTAATTGTTTCATATCCCAAACATCATGGGGAAAAGTCAATCTGCCTTTGAATTCCTGAAAATACCTGAGCACCAAAACCTCTGGTCACTTCTAATTCATGTTTTCTTTTTTTTTAATTTTTTTAAACTTATTTTTGTATGTGTATGAATGTACTGTCTGCATGTAGGTTTTGTGCATCCGTGTTGTGCAATGCTTCAGAGGTCAGAAGAGGGTGTCGGATTCCCCTGGAACTGGAGTTAAAGATGGTTTTCATCTGCCATGTGGGTGCTGGGGATCGAACCCAGGTCCTCTGCAAGAGCAGTCAATGCTCTTAACTGCTAGGCCATCTCTTCAGCCCCTAAGTCATGTTTTCTAATGTATTATGTTATGAGAAACTGAGACATGAGACCAGTTTCACACAGAGAAGTCACCAAGAGATTCACATGGAGAATCAAGTGGCAGACTCAAGGGGAGTTTCCTCCCAAAGAACGCGAACCTTCAGTTTAAGTCCTTCACGGTCTTTTGAGCCCATTCCCGCCCCTTGTTATTCTTCAACTGTGACTGCATTAATGGGTTTAGGTCACAGCTTATGTGACTATCAGCACAGGTGCTTACGAGGCCTAAGATCACTAAAGGGAAATCCCTTGTGCAGGTAGTTTGCAGACACAGGTATTTAAGACAAGAGTTGGGATTTTTTTTTAACAGAGTTTTATTTCAGGTCCCTCAGCAAGCAAAGCAGCTGCAAACAGATGTTCCACCAGACGACTGTAGCATTCATGTCCCAAGATAGCTTTCTCCATTTTAACTTTGATTTCCCTTTCAATGCAAACTTCAGTAAGCATCATAAAACTATTATGGAGAGAGTATTAAGTCCTAAAGTATAAAAATCAGTCACTGAACAATATTTTGACACACTCAAAAGTGACATTAAATACATGGATGTGTTTTTCCCATGAATTACGTGCTAAAATTACTATTCTTGACATGCTACTTTAAGATAGATATGTGGGCCAGGCGTGGTGGTGCACGCCTTTAATCCCAGCACTTGGGAGGCAGAGGCAGGTGGATCTCTGTGAGTTCAAGGCCAGCCTGGTCTACAGAGTGAGCTCCAGGACAGCCAGAGCTACAGGGTCTCCCTTAGAGACCCCCCTTCCCTGGCTGGAGACAGTACATTCAAACACATACAAAAATAAGTAAAATTTAAAAAAAAGACCCCCCAAAAAAGATAGATATGTGTACACATATGGACATTTTAGGATTAACTTTCAAAGTTCATTTATGGTATTAATGTATAGGACCTATTGCCTATCTAATCACATCCATTCCAGCACACATGCGCGTGCGCGCACACACACACACACACACACACACACGTCTCTTTTGAGAAACCAGTTATTCCAGGTCCTTATATTACATAGGCCTCCCTACAATGAAGCATTTACAATTTCACCCTAGAATTTAGGACTTGAGAGAGAGAGAGAGAGAGAGAGAGAGAGAGAGAGAGAGAGAGAGAAAGGTCATTTGAAAAACCAAACTGTTGTTTCCTGCTTAGAGGCAGATGGTCCTAATCTGTTATATTCTATCAAAAACATAGAGAAAAAGATGTAGTGTTGTAAAACAGTCTTTTCCAGAAAAAGGTGCAGGACATGTATGGCAGAGTACATGAACTCAAGTGGGGTGGGGGGCATGGAAAGGGAAATGACTCTAAATTGGATTGAGAAATGATGTATGATATATGAAAAAGTTTAATAACAATAAAAATATATTAAGGGGCAGCCACCCTTTCTCCCAGCCCTCACGGGCTCCAGGTGTTCTTCCTCCCCCCTTTCCCCACTCCTTGAACCCCAGCCTGAGGCTCCCTTGTTGGCGGCCATAGGAGTTCACCCCTCAATCCCAAACCTTTTCTCAGTGGACTGACAGGAAAGCCAGTGTTGGTCAAACTGAAGTGGGCTATGGAGTATAAGGGCTACCTGGTGTCTGTAGATGGCTATATGAATACACAGCTTGTAAATACAGAAGCATACATAGATGGGGTATCGTCTGGACATCTGGGTTTTAATAAGGTATAATAACGTCCTTTATGTCAGAGGTGTTGAAGAAGAAGATGGGGAAATGAGGGAATAATATATTTTGCTGGGGATTTTTTTTCAATATGTATATATGCTACACAGTAAAGATTTGGGTTTTTTTCAACTTGAAAAAAATATATTAAAAAATAAAATAGTCTTTTCATATTAAAAAAAAAACATAATTAGATGCAGCTCTTTATTTTATTTTATTTTTTTTTTTTTTGGTCTTTTCGAGACAGGGTCTCCCTATAGCCCCAGCTGACCTGGAACTCACTCAGTAGACCAGGCTGGCCTTGAACTCACAGAGATCCGCCTGCCTCTGCCTCCCGAGTGCTAGGATTAAAGGCTTGTGCCACCACGACCGGCAGATGCAGCTCTTTAGAGTTAGCTCTCTTTCACAACTTTTTTGTTGCTGTTCTTGGCCAAGATAATTTTGGTTTGCTTTTTGAGACAGTTTCTCCCTATAGCCCCAGCCGGCCTGGAACTTGCTGCATGGCCTACACTAGCCTTGATCCCGTTATCCATTGCTTCTGCCTCCCAAATGCTGGGCTTAAAGATGGACGCTGCCACTCCTGGCACCATAATGTAGTTGGATTTAACTCATCTCTGTGCCTCCAGCTTTACAATGGAATTAAATAATTGCCATAGGTGCTGTTCACAGGGTTAGCATGCTTACTAAAGAGATAAACAAGGGCCCCAAATAAAAAGCTGATACACATAGGATAGAGACAGAAATGCCATATTTTCATAGTGCTTTGAGTTGTCTCATGGGCCCAAATGAATTTGTTATAGTCTGTCCACTGTGAGTTCCTGAAGGATGAAGAAATGTGATGATTAATCTGATTTTCAATTTGATTTGTAATCAACTTGCTTTTGAGTAGGTCTGTGAGGGCATTTCCTGGAAAGATTAACTGAGGAGAGAAGGCTATCCCTCAGAATGGGTGGCACCTTCTCCTGGTCCATGGAAGAGGTAGTGCGGCTGCCTGCCTCTGTTTCTTGCTGTAGAGCACATCCATCCGGTTGCTGCTGCCACATCTTTCATGGAATCAGAACTCGGCTTCTCTGACCTTCCAACTTGGACTGGAAACCAGCAGGTCCCTAGAGTCAATCTTTCAGGCCTTTAGTGCCTGACTGGGACTACTGAGGCATCCAGTTTCATGGTCTGAACAGTCACCATGTTCTCAGTCTCTCCAATATACAGATGACCATTGTTGGACTACCCAGGCCTTATCATGTAAGCCAATCTAATGATGGATACTTATTCCATCAGTTCTGTTCCAATGGAGAGCCCTGACTAATAAATACAAGGACTAAACAAATGAGAACTAAAGCTAGGTGATGTAATCAATTAAAGAAAGCATATCAAGGGGCTGGAGAGATGGCTCAGCAGTTGAGAGCACTGACTGCTCTTGCAGAAGACCCAGGTTCAATTCCCAACACTCAGATGGTTGGCTAAGAACCAATTTGGGCTGGGTGTGAGCATTCAGAAGGCAGAGGCAGGCAGATCTCTGTAAGTTCAAGGCCAGCCTGGTCTACAGAGTGAGTTCCAGGCCAGCTGGGGCTACAAGAAGACCCTGTCTCAAGAAATTCTCAAAAAGTTTAGAACATAAAAAATTATATATATATATATATATATATGACTGCACTATCAAAGAAAATGTTAATAAAAACATTTTTACAAGAGAACAGTAAATTCCAATAAATTCTCTAAAATATTTTTATTTTATGTGTATGAGTGTATTGCCTGCATGTATGTAAGTGCATCTGTGTCGTGCAATGCCTGTGAAGATCATCAGAAGGTGTCTCATTCCCCTGGAACTTGGGTTACAGATGTTTGTCAATTTTCCTGTGGGTCCTGGGTCCTCTGCAAGAGCAGCCAGTGCTCTTAATGACCGATTCATCTCTCTAGCCCCACCCAGACAATGAATTTTTTTAATGTAAAGTATTACATTTTCATATGATTTCTTCTATAATGTAACTATTTATTTATTTTCCCCAAACCAGAATAAAATACCAAAATAACAGGACAAATGAAATTATTAGTCACAAGTTAGAACTTTAAATATGAAAGACCAATCTTTCTGAAAACCAAGATCTGGTTGGTTTCTCACTAGATGAGTCAAGAACTTTAACACGGCTAGTATAATCCAGGATGACTACCTACAGAAAGCACACGGTAGGAGAGGAAGTTGGCAGCACATTTTGGATGACACACCATAGGAAGAAATCTGTACATATTCTCTGCTAATGTTGGTTCATCTGTGCCTAACGGCTTATCTGTTCTGAGTTAATTCACTACCCCAAATGAAACCTGCAAGAGCATAGAGCTGATAGCATCCATCACTAACCAGACACCATTGCACAGGAAGTGCCCTGATCTAGATACCTGAATGGAAGGTAACAAGTTCCTGGAATGTAGTAACCAACCAACTGGAAGGCCAGCTTGACCCCTGATGATTAGGACATCCAGCTTGGGGTGAGAGGTTAAGGAGCTTTGAAGGATCTAAGCACACCTCCTTCTCAGCTTGTTAGTCCTCTGAACAAACCACAGCTAAAATTCCTGCCTTTGCATGTTGACATGTGTGTCAGACAGTGGGAACTCTTACACATTTCAGCAACTCCAGTGGGGCCAGTTTGGGACCCTGGTAAGTGATTGATTTTGCAGAGTCCCATTTGCTGTCTGAACTTGGGGGCAGGAGGAGGGGTCTCCACATTCTGAACAAGAAAACTCCCTAAAGGCTACCAAGTACATTATTTACCCTTTTCCAGGTCTCTGACACTGTTACCTAGCCAACTGAATCACTGTGCTTTCCATTCTGTCGCCCCAAATTACAGCCTATATGGACTGTTCCATTTTCTTTTCCTCAACTTATGGGCTATGCAGCATCTGCCTTGAAGAGACTTTTATGTGCCCTTTTGTCTACTTCATAGCTCTCTGTTAGAGGCATGAGTGGCCAAAGCCCTTAGGGTGAATTCTGGCAAGTGGTCTGACTATGCTCAGGACACTCTGAATGATGGAAATGATATATTATAATAATGTGGTTTGGCCACTCTATGGGGTTCTAGGAGGAAAATAGACTATAAAAGTATATTTAATATACTACTTTACACAACTATTTTTTTTTTGCAAAAGATCAAGAAAGTAGGAAAGATTCCTTCTGTCCTAGCTCGTGTGGCTCTATCCAATCAGGATTTGTCTTTAACTGGGGATAAATTAATGGTACAAATAAAGCCAAAAGTTGCTACAGAAAGTCAAGACCAGGAAGACACAGATCAAGAAGAAGTAGACATGGTCAGCCTGGCAAGATTACAGCACTCAGCACCAGGCCCTGCATGCCTGGGCCTCCCTAGAAGGAGTGAGGAAGAATAAGAGGGAAGGTGAAATGCTATTCCTCTCTTGAACCCAACAAGGTACTTCTTTTTGTACGAATGCTAGTCAGCCTCCAACAGGGCAACACCCAGGAACAAGACTCTCTTGGCACAGGAAATGGACAGCTACTGGGATATTACTGGGTTCACACTCCTTTTATAGCTCAGAGTCCTTGAATAGGGAGTACTCAGAGCCATCCTACCAGAACGACCCCATCAGAGTACCCGAATAAGTCATCTCCATCATTGGTACTCATTCCTCAGCTGGGCAGATATTCAGGCCCTGGCCACTATTCGCTTGACCAATGGGCAATGAGAGAGGACATCAGTACTGAGTCAGCTAGGGAAGACACTTGTGGACAGCATCAGGGCAGTCTGGTCTGGATCCTTCTCTGTTACGAGACAATCTTCCTCCAGATCCTAACTGGGATTCAAATGAAGATGGGCTGTAACACCTAGAGACATATCGGAGGTATGTCCTGGAAGGACTTAGTAAAGGAGCACCAAATGAGGAGTGTGAATATGACGCAGACAGAATAACCAAAACCCAATGAGGACCCATCTGAATTCTTGGAACAAATACATTAAGCATACTCGAAATATGCAATGTTGATCCTCACGCTCCAGATAATGTCAGGATGGTGACTGTGACCTTTGTTTCACAAAGCCCTCTGAAATGCAAAAAAAAAAAAATTAAAAAGTAGAAGGAAGTACTGGCTTGAGCCCCTCTCAGCTGATGGATTTGCCTTCAGAGTACGGACATCATAACACAGGAAGCACCACCTTCCTAAAAGACGCTGACTTTGGAATTTGAAGACAAGGGCAACAAAACACCAATGAGTCTTTAAAAGATAATCAATGTGCCTATTGAAGGTGACAGGCAGGGCTGGGATGGCTCAGTGGTTAAGAGAATTGACTGCTCTTGCAGAGGACCCAAGTTCAATTCCCAGAACCCACATGGAGGCTAAGAACTGTCTTTATTGATGGGTGTGGTGGCACACACCTTTAATCCCAGCACTCTTGAGGCAGAGGCAGGCAGATCTCTGTGAGTTCAAGGCCAGCCTGGTCTACAGAGCAAGTTCCAGACCAGCTGGGACTAAAGGGAGACCCTGTCTCAAAAAAAAAAAAAAAAAAAAAACCATGAAAGTGACAGGCAACTAGAAATTCAGTTCCCTGAAGAAAAACTATATAGAAGTCCTATCCAGGATGGCATGCACTTTGCCATCTCTTATTCTTTATGTTTTGGGCAGTCGTGGCCGTCTGGGTGCACTCTGTTGCATGAAGAAGCTTCACTAGTAAGAGTTGGTAGGATTCTTAAGTACAGAATTGGCTTGCACTATGTTCAAAGTCTTAAACACAACATCCCAGGTCACTGGGGCTATTGGATAGGAATTAAGCCAAGTCAGAGAAGCCTGTTTAGGAAAACAAGCTGCAGCAAATTACTTCTTACTGAGACAAAATCATGCATGTGAACAGTCTAAAGAGTTGTATTGGGCTGGAGAGATGGCCTAGCGGTTAAGAGCATCGACCACTCTTACAGAGGACATGGGTTCGATCCCCAGCACCCACATGGTGGCCGAGAACCGTCTGAAACTCCAATTCCAGGAGAACTCCAGTTCCAGGGGAATCCGACACCCTCTTCTGACCTCTGCGGCATTGCACGACACAGGTGCACAAACTTGCATGCAGACAGTACATTGATACACATACAGAAATAAATAAATGCCGGGCGTGGTGGCACACGCCTTTAATCCTAGCACTTGGGAGGCAGAGGCACATGGATCTCTGTGAGTTCGAGGCCAGCCTGGTCTACAGAGTTCCAGGACAGCCAGAGCTACAGGGAGACCCTGTCTCAAAAAGACCAAAAAAAAAACAAAAAAGAGTTGTATTAAGTCGTAGAAAATGCTCAAGAAAAAAAGCAAGTGAAAAGGTTAACAGAATTAATGAAAGTATCTCTAAGACAAAGAAGAGGTTGTGGGGTCTTCAATTTTGATCTGCCTTGTCTTACTTTCTGACTCCCAAGGCATGGAGGCCCCATAAACACCTTACTAATCTTTCTGGGGTTTATGATTTGGGGCATACCTGTTTGCTGTTGTGTAAGGCCTACTCCAGAGTGTGTGGCTCTATGCTGGAAAATTCCCTTACAGATAAGAAACTGCTGACAACTGACCACATGCCTACTGGCAGGATACCATCTTTCTCACAGAAACAGATCTTAACCAAGACAGCACTGTGAAAAGTGAGGAACTTAGAGGAGGACAGGACTGTGCTTTGTATTACATACTAAGAAAAGAGTCTGTACAGAAACACTAGTAATGGTCTATTTGTTCTAAATCATTCTGCACACATGCATTATTAATAGTTTATTTGTTCTGAGTTAGCTCTCCAGCCCGGGTGGCAAGCGGGGAAGGGAAGGGCAAACAGTCGATACCACATGACTGACTTAACAAGACCCAACACTGCAGGATGTGCCTGGGTCCAGAAATGAGCCAGCAACAGACAACGCCAGTCCCAGGAATGTGGGGAGCACCCAGCTGTGGGCACACCATTAGTTATTAAGGCATTAAGTGCCTTTGCTTCATTCCCTATAAAACAACTGGTTTGAAACGTTACGTAGGTGTTTTTTAGGGTGTTAACCAGTCACCTTCTCACTGTTAACCCTGTGAATAAAGCACAACTTAAAGATTTAATTGCTAAAAAAAAAAAAAAAAAGATGTAATTGCTATCTCTGCTCACTAGCATTGGGGGACAGCCCACGTGACCTCTGGTTTGACCGCTGGCATTGCAGTTAGGAAAATGATCTCTTTTCTTCTTACAAACATTGTATCATGATTGTCTAATTAAGACCACACCACACAGGTCCACTACCTGTGTCAGCACTTCTCTCTCCTCCCTACACTTGAGAAATGTATCACCTAAGCCTCCTCATAATTTCATTTACAAAGAAGAAATTCTTGATGAAAAATTAGCAAACCAGATCTAATATATATTTTTAAAAGATTTATTTTTGTTATTTTAAAACATGTGCATTGTGTGTATGTGTGTTATTTTAAAGTGTGTGTGTGTATGTGTGTGTGCAAACGTGCACATATACATGGGTGCAGGGAGGGACCTACAGAGGAGAGGAATTGGATCCCTTGGAGCTGAAGTTATAAGCAGCTATGAGCGCATAACATGGATTCTGAGAACTGACCTGAAGCCCCCTACAAGAGCAGCACTAACCACTCAGCAGTCTCTCCAGCCTCAGATCTAACATTTTTATTTAATTTTTATACTTTCCTTAATCTCTGAACTTGGTAGTAAATTATATTCTTTAGCAATGTAACTTCAAAAGCCACAAAGTTTTTATAGCTTTTTTTTTTTTTTCCGAGACAGGGTCTCCCTGTAGCCCCAGCTGTCCTAGAACTCACTCTGTAGACCAGGCTGGCCTTGAACTCACAAAGATCCTCCTGCCTCCTCCTCCCAAGTTTAAGTTATACATATATTGCTAATATCTTGTGGACTTAGAAGTTCTGAATATATATGAGCTATTATTACCTGGGAGTATCTCTTTCTGAACATCTATACTTAACGTGTGTGCTATCTTGTATCTGAATACTAAATCCAACTCTACTCCGTGAGTATTCATCTTTGTTATGGTGGAAGTCGAAATGTTGGCCATGCCTAGTAGCCACCCCTAATAGAAGCCTCACTACCACAGATGTGATAGTCCTTGTCTTCTGATTAGCAAGTAAAAAAAAAGCCTTCTGTTCAGAGCTGGTAGAATGCTAGCCCCAAACTTTATTTTTTTTCTTTTTTCTTTTATTTATTTATTTTTTATGTGTATGAGTGTACTGTCTGCATGTAGGTTTCTACACCTGTGTCGTGCAATGCTGTGGAGGTCAGAAGAGGGCGTCGGATTCCCCTGGAACTGGAGTTAAAGACAGTTTTCAGCTGCCATGTGGGTGCTGGGGATCGAACCTGGGTCCTCTGCAAGAGCAGTCAGCGCTCTTAACCGCTAGACCATCTCTCCAGCCCCACCCCAAGCTTTACATACCCACAGTGACTCCCGTATGGCTGCACATATACACACTCAGCATCTAAAGGTAGCCTTTGACTCTATTTCTTCAATCTCCACTGATTCATTCCAAATTTTTCCACTGAAAATGACATTTTTCATGGCTGAAGAGATTGCTCAGTGGTTAGAGCACTGGCTGTCCTTGCAGAGCACCCAGGTTTGATTCCCAGCAATCACATGGCAGCTGACAACTGTCTGTAACTCCAGTTCCAGAGGATCCAACACCCTCTCTAACCTCCACAGGTATTGCATGACATGGATGTACTTACACACATGCAGGCAATACATTCATACACATAAAATTAAAAAGAAAGAAAACGGAAATTTTCACCCTTTCTGAGTGATATTGGTCTTTCTGAGACAGGGTCTCCCTGTAGCCCAAGCTGTCCTGGAACTCATTGTGTAGATGAGGCTACCCTTGAACTCACAGAGATCAACCTGCTTCTGCCTCCTGAGTGCTGGGTTAAAGGCTTATGCCACCATGCCCAGATCTGAGTGATATTTGTACAACAAATTAGGGAGACTTTGGAATTGATTCCAGGTTTTCTTTTTCTGCACACACAAGATCAAGCCAGACAAATCTCAGCATCTATGAGAGGAGCACAGGAAGTCCCACCCTCTAGCTGAGCAGTGATTGGCAAATGATGACTGCTGGGAGAGGGCGTGTGGGTTTACTCCATGGAAGAGACCTGAGAGATAGATGCCCCAGGAACACCCCTACATCCATGCACATACTGGTAGCACTACGTGAACTCAATGTGTTTCTAAAAAGAAAAAGAAAAGAATAAAGACAAGAACACAGGAAAATGGGAGGGGGAGTAGCAGTTATAGGGGCGGAGGAAAATTGGAGGGGAAGAAATGGGAGGTAGACTTGATCAAAAAACATTACATGCATATATGAAATCTTCAATCAATAAAAAATTAATTTACCAAAAAGGCACATCCCAGAGAAGGGAGGTGTTGAGAGTTGATAAGAAAGGAGACAGAAGTTAGATAAGAAAGCTACAGAAGGGTAGAAGTTAAACAGTTGACCAAAAAAAAAAAAAAAGCCAGGCATGCTGGCGTACGCCTTTAATCCTAGCACCCCATAGGCAGAGGCAGGCAGATCTCTGTGAGTTCAAGCCCAGCTTGGTCTACAGAGTGAGTTCCAGGCCAGCTGGGACATCCCAGAGAAGGGAGGTGTTGAGAGTTGATAAGAAAGGAGACAGAAGTTAGATAAGAAAGCTACAGAAGGGTAGAAGTTAAACAGTTGACCAAAAAAAAAAAAAAAGCCAGGCATGCTGGCGTACGCCTTTAATCCTAGCACCCCATAGGCAGAGGCAGGCAGATCTCTGTGAGTTCAAGCCCAACCTGATCTACAGAGCGAGCTCCAGGCCAGCTGGGACTACACAAAAAAAGTCAAACAACTGCAGAGTGAATAATGGACTGTGAATGACCACTCCTCACAGTGGGCTTGGCTCTGGGAAGGCGCGATCTTGCTATGATGTCCAGGCTGGTTTTGAGCTCCTACGCCCAAATGAGTCTCCTGCCTCGACCTCTTGAGTAGCTGGGATGACAGGTGTGCATTGTCACACCCAGCTGGAAGCTTATCCTCGCAGCTCACTGGCCAGGCCCACCTTACTCCAGGTCAAAGAAGAATTTATCCTTGTGATCCTGCCTGGAGCCAAACTTTGTGCCATCTAATAGCCAGCCAGTCTGGTCTATAAAAACTCAGTTTTATCATCCATGTCTCTGTGCCTGTATCCTCTGGTTAGAAGAGATGACTTGGGAGGAAGATAAAGAAAGGGAGCACCTCAGAGATGAGGGCAGAAAGGGCCCAAAGTGCCAGGAGGTTCTGCGACCACAGTCTCCTATCTCTCAGTCGGCAGCTTCGAGTGATTTCAAAACTAACAGCCTGACAAATCAATAACTACTTCCACCTCCTCCGGCCCCATATTTCTTAAAAACCTAAGGATAGGACTGTTGATAGACAGACAGACTGGAAAGTCCCTAAGCTCTGTGCATCTTGACTCTAGGCCTCTGCTTCTTTTTAATATTTATGAAAGATGACACCACGAGCCATGTTCTGGGCACAGGACTATCCTTTAAAGACTTCCATGACAGGACTGACAGAGCCCTCAAGGAGTGGAAGTTTAAGAAGAAAAGCTCTTGTTTACTTTTCCTGAAGAGATGTAGCCAAACAAATGTGTATTTATCCCCCAATAGGTTCAAACAACAGATCAAAGAAGCAATCCCAGTCAAGTCCACTGTGGTGAAGTGAGTTTACCTGGTTACTTTCAGAAGCATGGGTGAGGGACTACCTACAAGACATGGGCAAACTGACAATGGCTGTGGCACCCAGGGTAGCCTCCCTCCCCAACAAGACTGACATCCCCTTGGACCACTGAGTGTACATCATGAATGAACCCTCCCTCCCCGACACAAGGAAATGCTGTAGGGCCCAATCTTGTGTCTCCAGCTGGTAACCTCGGCTGCTGTTAACAAGATAGCAATGACTGTGCTTTACAACAGAAGCTGATTAAAGGGGAAATGTCCTTCCTGGAATCTGAACTTTGCACAAAATGGCGAGAGAGAGAGAGAGAGAGAGAGAGAGAGAGAGAGAGAGAGAGAGAGAGAGAGAGAAAGAAACATGCTGGAGCAGGCCAGGACTGGGAGCATTTCTGGACCAGGTGAAAGCCCCCTGGGGTCTCCACTTAAACACACACACACACACACATACATACACACACACACACACACACACACACACACGCATGCTCACACATACACACATGCACAGGTGCCCACAAGCATGGAGCTGAGCAGTCAGACACCAGGAGGAAGAGCAATTGCTGGGAGTGCATACCATGGGGGCTAGATTTCCCCAAGCTGGACTGTGGTCAGTGTTGTGATAAATTAAAGCACTGGACCTGGACAAAGAGAGCATCAAGAAATTCACATGGAGAAATCTGCAAAGTTTGTTCAAGCAGGCAGACTCCAGGAAGAACTCAAACCCTCACGTAAGGTCTTTCCTTGATTTCCCAAGTCCCATGGCTCATTCTTTAAATGTTACCAGCATTTGTGGATGTAAGTTACACTTACAGCCTACATGACTCTCGGCCATGACACCACCGAAGGAAATCCCTTCTGCAAGCATGTTCGCAGAGGCAGATACTTAAGGCAGGAATTAGGATATTCTTTAACAGAGTTTAGTGCAGGTACCTCAGCAAGCAAGGCAGTTGTAAACAGATGCTCCACCAGACAATGGTGGTATTTATCTCCCAAGATAGCTTTGATTCCTTTTTCAACATCAATTTTAGCAAGCATTTATAAAACCATTATCAGGTGAGTACGATGACCTCAAGTCTAAAACCATCCCGAAAACAATATTTAGACACACAAAAGTGACATTAAATGCTCAGGTACATTCCCTTCCCTATCAGCAGAGCCAGCTGAATTGGCTTGGGTTGCGCTGACCTGGGTTAGAACGTTCTCGTCCTCATTCCTAAGTCAGGCTGGCAGTCACAGAGTAGAAAGCTTCAGGACAAAGAGCCTCCCATGCCCACCTCCAAACCCAAGTCCAACTCCTGGAGGCTGGAGAGGTGGGGGGCAATCAGTGCACAGAGGGGAACTGCAGCTCCCACCATGCCCTGCTCCAGCACTGGGCCCAGGGAGCCCAGCCAGTGACTTCACTGAGTCTCAGCATTTGCAAAGCGGTCAGTGGCCGAGCTGGAATCCTCCTCCTGGCCAGGCCGTGTTTAACTTGCAGAGTGAGCCACCTCTTGCATCTCTGTGCCCGGGGATCTTCTCAGCCACAGACCGCAGCGCTGGCTTCTGGCAGGGTCTGGGGAGAAGAGGACCTGAGGCGAAATTGGCTCTGGCTGGGCGGGATACACGCCTCCTGGGCCTTAGAGACCACCCACCACAGGGTGCAGCGGGTGTGGGCGCTGCAGGGCTCGTCCCTTCCGGGGGGGGGGGCAGGGGGCGGGAGCTTCCAGCTTCCAGGGGTCGGGGAGGGGTACGCGCTGCAGTCTAGCTGCCCCTGCCTTGCCCAGCCACGCAGGGCTCCTGACAGGGCGGAGAGGGAAGAGGAGAGGGGCTGCAATCAGGGCTCCATCCAAGCTTCTTCATACCGCCTTTTTCCTTCCAGGTTGTTTTCCTACCACTCAGGGAGCAGGAACTTGGCCAGGTTCTGAGCCTAGGCTGAGAAGCAAGTTCCCGATTTGTCAGCTAAGGCCTGTTAGGTTTAAGAATAAACAAAAATATCTGGTCGGTTCCTTCCAGTGACTACCTACTCTCGATTCCTGGGACCCAGATTCTGAAATCACACACACACACACACACACACACACACACACTTCCTACACACACACACACACACACACACACACACACACGCACACACACACACAAAGCAATCGCCCCAGGTCCTCCCCACCAGACCCTGCACCCCTAAGCAGCATAAACACTGACCCTGCCGCCTGCTGATCTGAGCTCCATGGCAGGCACAAGATGGGTTATTTTCAATGCCGGTTCCAGGTATTGCCTGTGGAGTTAGAGTAAGTGATCAAAATTCTAAAGTTCCTAGTTGTCCAAACTGCTGGGTTTGAGCAAATGCTTGGAGAGGATTCTGACAGCCCAGCACCAGTCCCTGTAGCACCTAGTGAATGGTGAGTGCCAGCAAATAGCTAGTGCCTTCTAGAATTTTCATTGCAACAGAAACAAATATTTTTGTCCCTCACTATGTGATTGGCACTGCTGTGGTACCAAGCAAGTGGTGTCATTCAGATAGGTAACTGGAAGAGTGATATGAAATTTCAGTGTGTCGGTAGATGATTCTTTATGGTCCCTTCTGGAAGACTGTGCAGAGAAAGCGAATCTGAGCTCTGCAGCGCTTTACACCCTCGTTAAGTTTATCCACTTCTAAGACATTTCTCAGGTAGCTGGAGAGGCCCGCAGAGGCTATGGAAGGCGCCTCATGGTAGTTAAGTCTCTTCTCTGCAGTAGCAACAATGGCAGAGCCCATCCCCAGCCCTCCAAGAGACCGGAAGTTTGGGCTGGCTTGTACAGTCGTTATTTGTGGTGCTGGGTAGAGCACCTGCAAAGTCCCACGACGTTGTTAGGACCTTCCGGTAACATGGCACCACGAGTTGCAATAGAAGAGCTCTTTTCTTAGGAACGCTTTCCTGTGTCTTTTTCTTTGTTGATAGCACCAATGGTCTACCTCCTTTCTTCTCATTCAGAACTCTCAATTGAGCACAATATGATTTGTACAAAAAAAAAAATGTCAGGCCAAAAAGTGCTGTAGACCCTTACAAAATTTCTGAGTAATTCTGGCATCTGTTAACTGAGAAAACACAAACTAGGCTGACCAAAAAGCTATTGCAAATATTTGTCTATCTATCTACCTACCTATCATTATCATTTTCTTTTTTTTTTATTAATTTTATTTATTTCTGTATGTGTATGAATGTACTGTCTGCATGCAAGTTTGTGCACCCGTGTCGTGCAATGCCATGGAGGTCAGAAGAGCGTGTCGGATTCCCTTGGAACTGGAGTTCTCCTGGAATTGGAGTTTCAGACGGTTCTCAGCCGCCATGTGGATGCTGGGGATCGAACCCGGGTCCTCTGCAAGAGCGGTCGGGGCTCTTAACCACTAGGCCATCTCTCCAGCCCCATTATCATTTTCATCATTGTATCATTATCATTATCATCTATCATTTATGTGATTACAACTCCATTTTCATAAAGGTTTAAAATAGCAGATGTCTGACACTACAGGTGCAACTCAGTGGCAGAGTGTATGTTTACCATTCTTAAATCCCTAGATTCAAACTCCAGCTACCATTCCCCACCCCTCTGCCACAACACACATGGCCCCTTTTAAAAAGTATGCTTCTTTAGAGGCTGGAGGGATGGCCTAGTGGTTAAGGGCGCCGACCGCTCTTGCAGAGGACCCGGGTTCGATCCCCAGCACCCACGTGGTGGCTGAGAACCGTCTGTAACTGCAAATCCAGGAGAACTCCAGTTCCAGGGGAATCCGACACCCTCTTCTGACCTCCGTGGCATTGCACAACATGGTTGCACAGACCTACATGCAGACAATACTTTCATACACATAAAAAAAAAAGTATGCTTCTTTAATCCCAGAACTCAGGAGGCAGAGGCAGGTGGATCTTTGTGAGTTCAAGGTCAGCCTGGTCTATATAGTGAGTTCCAGAACAGCTGGAGCTACAGGGAGACCCTGGCTCAAAAAGACCACAAAAAAAGTATGCTTCTAGGTGAGATCTGACAAAGTGTAACCTCTGTAGTGTAAAGATTGAGCACACAGACTGGAATGGATCCATTTGGCCCAGACTCCACTCCAGGGTCTAGTTTAGGCATTCCCAAACTTCAACCTCAGCTCCATCATAAAAATATATATTTGTGTTTTCCAGCATTTTAAGGATTTCTTAACCACCAAGAATATATTGATTTTTAAAGACCTTTCATGATCATAAATAAAAACCAAAAAGCTTGTTACATGATTTGGTACAGTTAGCTTTCCTGTGGTTTCATCTAAGAGATGTAACAAACTATTAATATTTGCTAACACTGATTTTTTTTCCCTTGGTAAGCTAAAAATTAAGTTCTTACTTAAAACCTGATGCTTTTCTTCCTTCCTTCCTTTCTTCCTTCCTTCCTTTCTTTCTTCCTTCCTTCCTTTCCTTTTTTTTTTTTCAAACTGTGTCTTGCTATGTAGCTCAGGCTAACGTGGAACTCATCTTCCTCCTTCCTCACTCTCCCAGCTGCTGGAATGGATTACAGCTTGTTTGTGGGGCCACTGACCCCATGGTTGAATAGGCTGAAGAGGGCACGGCACATTGGGGTTACTCCAGTAACACCCCAGGACCATGTCAGAGGGTGCAAATCAGTTTATTCTATGCAACAAGCAGCTTATATAGGTCTGAGACAGGCAGCACTACATAGTGTTGACATCACCTCCCAGTGGCCAATCCTAGGCCTCCACACTATCACATCACGCCAGCTCATGGGGTGTACTCAGAACGAGTCTTGCAGACAAATGAGTCAGCTCATCAGGCCAAGCATGTGCTAGCATCATGCACCAGGGTGTGCCCTGTACTATAGCATTGCTTAGTGTGCTAAGCAGATTGTGCCTGGACATGCACAATGCATGCCTGAATCCAGGACTCTGTCCCACACTTGTTTTTACTTTCTACCTTTGACTTATTCTCAGTTACTAAATATTATAATATTCATTTTACATAGTATACGTATTATATGTATACATGCATATAATATACAATACTTATAATACTACATGTATTAAATACTATTTTGCTTCCTTAATCTGCCTCTTAAATATCATTAGAGTAACACTTTTTTGGTCTTTTTAAAACTATGGTATACAACAGGAATGTCTACCATTTAACTCTTTTGAGTGGACAGCTCAATTGCATAAAGTGTATTCATACCTGTAGGCCTCACTACAATCCATTTCTAGAACTCTTTAGTGATCTCAAACAGCAAGTCTGTACCCAGTAAACAAGAGATCTCATTTTCTCCTCTCCCACTCCCTGCCGCCCCTATGATACTTTCTGTCTATATAAATTTTCCTAATCTAAGTAACTCACACAAGAGAATGACAGTGTTTTAAATTTTTGCCTTAAATTGTAATTTTATACTTTCAAAGGATAATGACATGGAAGATAAACCCTAAAAGGAAAGAGAAGGACTCTTAGGAGAGGAAATGGGAAGCTAGACAAGGTAGAACAACTTTCAGGGATGGAAAAGAGAAGTCTGAGGTGCTATAAAGGAAGTGAACCAACCTTTTGGGTTAAATGAAAAGAAGAGCTGGGCTGGAGAAACCCTCCTGTGCTGCCCCCTGGTGTTGTAGCATTCATTTTTCCAGCAACATTTTATGTTACGTTTTTCCAGGATGGAAGTATGGCACAGCTTCCATTAATTTTTTCATCAGCATACAAAGTGATGGGTTTCTTTATGGCAAATTCATACATACATAGCATTATACTTTCTCCTTATTGTCATCCCCACCCTCTTTCTCTTTCTGGTCCCCTTCCTCTTCCCAGTTATTTTCCCCTTGACTTTATTTATTTATTTATTTATTTGTTTGTTTGTTTATTTATTTATTTGTCTTTTTGAGACAGGGTCTCCCTATATCCCCAGCTGGCCTGGAACTCACTCTGTAGACCAGGCTGGACTTGAACTCACAGAGATCCGCCTGCCTCTGCCTCCCAAGTGCTAAGATTAAAGGTGTGTGCCACCACGCCTGGCTCCCCTTGGCTTTCAAGTCACATGTATTCCATTCACCTCTCATTACCCTCCCCCTCCTCTCTCATAGTCTCCATTTTATCTTGAGGTCCTACACATATATATGAATTTAAAGCTACAGTTTACATATAAGAGAAAGCATGCAATATTCATCTTTCTGAGTCTGGCTTATTTTGTTTACTATAATGACATCTAGTTACTTCCATTTTCCATGCAGATTTAATGACTTCATTCTTCTTTATGACTTCATTCTTCTTTATGGCTGAGTAAAACTCCATTGTTTATATGTACCGTATTTCTTTATTCATTCATCTGTTGATCTAGACCATTTCCATACCTTAGCTATTGTGAATAGTATTAGCAATATACATGAGTGCCTGCACACCTTTATTAAGTGTATTCAAAGGAATTGTTTCTTTCTTCTGCTACTTGTGTAAATATTCCTTTTAATTTTTTTCTAATCTTTGTGAAGATAGAGACTGCAATTGTTTATTTATTTAGTGTGACATATACATGACAAAAATTTATATTTGATTTAAATAGACTCTTGCTGTATAGCTTGCGACCTCATCACCCTGGTACTCCTGGCTCCACCTCCTCAACTGCTTAGATTATAAACATAACTAGCCATTTGTGCCGCCCTTCAAGTATGCAACCATGCAACTGATTTGGTTGTTGTTGCTTTCAGATAGGCCTCACTGGCTTCCAATTCAAACCCACCTTCTTGTCCCACTCGAGTGCTGGGATTATAGGTGTGTGCCACTATGCCTGGTAATTCCTGTTTTAAGCTACCAGGTTTGTGGCAAATTATGATAGCTGTGTATGCATGCATGCACTTGGTGTTTATGGATAACCATGTAACTGCTGGACTATTTACACAGTTCATCAGACGAAGGCAGTGACTACACAGGGAAGACATGGTCACTGCCAAGACAGCATTCTCTACCCCCTTCCCCTCGGTTCTGATGGGCTGGCTAACTCTGTGAGAATGGTCCTGCCCAGTTCCATGTGCCAATTGATCTGTGTCACCAACATTCAGCCCAACTTGTCTCTTTAGGTAGCTCATCTACCGCCAGTCCACCCACCCCCATCCTCCTTCAACTCCTTTTTCTGCTTAGATCCTTCCTCCACTTGCTCTTGGGAGCTGGAGAGGGAGATTGCCTGGGTTTAGAACAATCTCCCACCTGGCCAGTAGAGGGCAGCAGATCGTGGTCCCTTCCCCTCCTCCCCTCTTTAAGTAAAGGACAAGGGCTTCAGTCACCATTTCAGTGGTTGCTGGGTGACTGCTACAGGACATGCAAAGCTCACTAAGTTACAGGTCTCCACTCTGGAGTATCCTACAGCTTAAAAGGATGAGAGTCCTGGAAACAAAGTAACAAAAACTGGGGAGAAATATTAGGGCAGGAGGCCCTTCAGGGGCAAGTACTTGAACTGAGTCTTGGAAGATGGCAGGGTTCCCCAGTGCACATGGCCAGGAAGGATATCCTAAGCAGAGCAACCAGGATGGGCATGGCACGACATAGGAGGTTCAGGCTTGAACAAAGAATGCTGGGTAGCCGGCAAGAAAGGACTTGGTGGAACACAGAGGGCTGTCCTTGACTGCTGGCTTGAAACAGCAATAATGTATTCTGACACCATTTTGGAGACTAAAAAGTCCACAGCCAAGGTGCCAGGTTGGTTCCTATGGAAGAAAACATACTTCACATAGCTCTCCCCTAGCTTCCGGTGACCCCTGGTATGCCTTGATGTCTCTTGATTTTGAAGGGATACCATTCCAGTCTCTACTTCTATGTCTACTCACATGACACAGTGTGTATGTGTATGTGGGGGGAGGGTGTTGGTGTGTATGTGGGTGTATGTGGGTGTGTATGTGGATGACTAATATGAACCCCTTTATTTTAATCATCTCTGCAACACCTTATTTCCATACACAGTCCCTTCTGAGGTTCGAGGTGGACAGGAGTTTTATCAGCCCATTTCATTTACAGACAGAACAGTCAAGAGGCATGTTCAGGTAGAAATGAGTAGGGAGGCTGGGTACACGGTTTACAGTGGAGAGTGATCAGGACTACGGTCCAAAAAATGTCAGTCTTCCTTCTCCCCAGCTATCCCGTGAGGTCTAGTCAGAGTTTTTGTCAGAAGTTATTTTGAGTTTATGATTTTTTTCTGTGATTATAGTATCCAACTGATAAATTACACTTATTTATTTATATTATATTTTTAGGATTTCTTTTCCATTTGTTTAAGTGAGGCTTATGGAATACAAAATTTACATAATTAAATACTTAAAACTAAATATTTGTTTAGATAAGACTTGCTCTCATACCAGGTGTGTGATATTCATCTCTATTGCCAACTTGACTGGATTTAGAATCACCACGGGAATATACCTCTAGGTGTATCTGTGAGGACCTTTCCAGGAAGGCTTAACTGAGCAGGAATATCCCACACTGAATGTGGGCGGTATCATATCATGGGCTGGTGAATAGAAGGGAGAAAGTGATCTGGATACCAGCGCCATCTCCTCAGCTTCCTGAGTGTGGCTGCCACGTGACCAGCTTCCTCCACTCCTGCCAAGTACCTTCCCCACTGTAATGGACTGTATCCCGTTGAAACCATGAGTCAAAATAACCTTTCCCTACCTTGCTCCTTGTCAGGTGTTTGGTCACAGCATTACTGACTTCCTGCAGGACGGCTGAGTTTGTTGTCCGCTGACTATGAAGAATGACGACAGACAGCAGAAGAGGGACAAGTAAGCTAAGTTCATTGAGAAGTAAAGAAATGGCTGTAGCCAAGAGAGGACTCAAACATGAATGGCCAAGTAGGGTTTTTTTTTGTTTTTTTGTTTTTTTTTTTTTTGGAGCAGGAATTCTTATATCCTGCAAATTGGCTAATTTGGTCTTGCCCACATCTAAATTAGGCTACAATGAATCTGTCCTTTTTCTAAGCATCTGTCTCCCTCCCTTAATCTCCAAGCTTAAATCTATATTAAAATTTTTAACTATTCTCTTTTTTTAATGTACATGAGTGTTTTACCTGTAAGTATGTAAGTACACCACATGCATGCAATGTTTGCATAGGCCAGAAGAGGGCATCAGATCTTCTGGAACTAGAGTTACAGATGGTTGTTAGCTGCCATGTGGGTGCTGGGAATCAAACCTGGGTCCTCTGCAAGAGAAGCCAGTGCTCTAAACTACTAAGCCATCTCTCTAGCCCCTCTTTCTACCTATCTATCTATATCTATCATTGACCTATCTATCTAGCTTTACTTCTTTTTAATGAACTCCAACTCTGCTTCATACTGGCTCAACTTGGAATCCTTGTCCATAGTGAAGTCAAGAAATCCAGCTTCATATGGGGGCACATGGCTGCCCCTCCTGCCCCCTCTTCTTGTTCCTGCTAACAGTACAGCATTGTTAGAATACAGATCTTGTTCAGCTTTCACAGTATTACATGCACTCATTTGTGTGTGTGTATGTAGAACAAACACAATTTGATCTCAGGTGCATATGTGCTGACACCAGGATGTAGAAATGTTTCTGTCACTAAGTGGAACTCTCTTGAACTGGTTAGTCACATCTCCCACATCATCCCTGCCCTCTGGCAACCACTTGTCTGCTTTCTAATGCATAGTGTTGTTACATTGAGGATGTTACCATATACATAGAATCGTGGGATATGTAACCTTTACTATTATTGTTGCTGTTTCATATTGAACTAAACTCAATTTAAAAATAAAAAGCTTTATACAACTTTTATAAAATGAAATCGAAGTCTTAGGACTGAGCAGTGAGCCGCCAATAGCAAAAAGCTGTTTGTAAGGGAAGCTAAGGCAATGGGCGCGCTTCACCGTGGTGAAAGTGTCATAGAATCCAAAGCACAACTGGGACCCTCCATGATTCGAGTAACTTGTCTTATATGATACGTATGTGGTCAGTGTTAAGATAAAATTCCTTTATATGTACTGACCTCAAGTCCTTTATTACTGCTGCCCATCAGCCCACACAGTGGACAGCTGGCTGGAACAGATCAACAATTCCAAAGAAGTTGTTTTGTCTCTGGCTGTTTGGATGAAGGCTTTGGACTCAATTCAGGACCCCAGCTGTTGCTGACAAGCAAACAGTTACCATTCTTTGAATTTGTTCTCTCAACTGTAGCCAAGAACCCAAACATCATGACCTACATCCTTGCTACTGCAGTATGGCTTATAAAAAAAATGCCTGATTTATCGAATTGCAAAGATACCTGGTCCAGCTCAATACCAACGGTGATGAGCCCTACCATTGCCACAGCCTCCATGACGGCTTTCTATTGCTCAGGGATGTCCTCAATCCAGTTTCATTAACCACAGGAAACTTGGGTCTTTACTTACAGATTGTTTCCTTTCCTTCACATGAATAAGAGTCCTCTAGGGGCTGGAGAGATGGCCTAGCAGTTAAGAGCGCCGACTGCTCTTGCAGAGGACCGGGATTTGATCCCCAGCACCTACATGGCGGCTGAGAACCATCTTTAACTACAGTTCCAGGGGAATTCTGACCTCCAGGGCATTGCACGACATGGGTGCACAAACCTACATCCAGACAGTACATTCATACACATACCAAAATAAATAAAATTTAAAAAAAGAAGGGAGATTTATTAAAAAAAAAGAGTCCTCTGACCTCAAACCTGTTTCTTTAATATACTTGTATTAGTGGGGTTTTGTTTGTTTGTTTGTTTGTTTGTTTGTTTGTTACTGGAACAAATTACCTGACAAAATCAACTTAAAGAAAGAAGAGCTTATTTTGGTTCACAGCTCCAGGATACAGTTCATTGTGGTGGAGAGGGAATGATGGTAGGAGCCCCCTGGTCAGTCACACTGTGTCTGCTCTCAGGAAGCGGAGAGTAAACAGGAAGTGAACCAGGCTATGAAACCTCAGGGCCCACCCCAGTGACTCACTTCCTCCAGCAAGCCTCCTCTTCCTGAAGGTTCCACATCTTCCCAGCTGGGCACCAACACCACCAGCTGGGACCATCTATTCAAATCCCTGGGCCTATGGGGACATTTCACATTCAAATCACAATAATGAAAGGTATAATAATCTAGTTCACAACTGCACCCTGAATGCCTTCCATAAGGTTCTGCTCACTCTTGAGACTAGTTTGCCTGTCTTATAGAATACATGTCCTTCCAGCGCATGAGACACTCTTAAAGCCCAACAAGAACCTCATCCATCACAGAAGCTAAACAGCTTTTCTCTCTCCCAGTCCCTAATCCAGGTCCTGAGATACTTTACACTCTAGATTGAAAGCCATTCATCACCTACCTGTCTGAACTCTTCTTTGGCCACATCACCAAAGTACTCACTACCTGGTGGCCATGTTTTCCTTGACTGTGATCTCCACTGTGTGAGTCAAACACTTAGATTTTCTTCCTCCATTCGGTTCTCCTCAGTCCTTCCTCATTTGTGCTGTATAGTCTCCTATGCGTTCCCATCTACTGGTACCACCGTGTGTCTGATTTTTAAATCAAGTTTTGGATCAGCTAAGGTTATTCAAAGAAACAGGCAACGAAGAAGAGTGACAGATTTATGACTCAAAACTTGGGGCTGCTCCAACAGCACAGGTCTATTCCACAGACTCAGCTCTTCAGAGGGTGTCTAGGCCCAAGGATCCAACTCCAGAGCCCACCCCGAACTTTTCTGAGACTGCCTTTTTTCACTAAACTTCTTGCTTTTAAGAATCAATAAGCTAGGGGCTGGAGACATGGCTCAGCAGTTAAGACCACTGGCTGCTCTTACAGAGGACCCAAGTTCAGTTCCCACCACCATATGGTGGCTTACAACTGTGTGTAACTCCAGTTCCATCTGAGACCATCTTCTGGCCTCTGTAAGCACTACATGCATCTAGTGCCTTTACCTACATCCAGGCACAGCACTCATTTACACATAATATTTTTTTTATACTTGGATTGTGGATGTAGCTTAGTAGCAAAGAACTTACTTGGCCCTGTGTTTGATCCAAAGCACCACAAAAAGGAAGAAGAAAGCAAGAAAGCAAGAAAGAGGAAAGAAAGAAAGAAAGAAAGAAAGAAAGAAAGAAAGAAAGAAAGAAAGAAAGAAGGAAGGAAGGAAGGAAGGAAGGAAGGAAGGAAGGAAGGAAAGAAGAGACAAGGGAAGAGAGAAACAGTAGAAGAAAAAGAAACTTCAAGATGTATTAATTTCTCTTCTGTTGCTGTGATAAAACACAGCAACTTATAGAAAAAGAGTTCATTGGACCTACAGTTCCAGAGGATCAGAGTCCATCATGGTGCGGAGGCATGTAGGAGGCAGCTGGGGCAGAAAGCCAAGGGTCCACATCTTCAGTGACTCACAGGAAGTAGAGACAGAGTCAGCAAACTGGAAGTAGGCAAGCTACTAACTCTCAAAGCCTGGCCCCAAACAACATGCTTCCTCCAGCATGGCCACACCCCCTAAAGGCTCCAGGAATCTCCCCAGTGTCAGCAACTAACCAAGTGTTCGAGTGCTTGAGCCTGTAGGGGGACCCTTCTCATTCCAACAACAACATAGAAAGACGTTTGGGTGATTTCCAGTTTGGGGCCATCATGAAGAAAAGTCCAGTGGATAGTTATGTATGGGTTGTTGGGTAGGTGCAGGGATCTGTACGAGTTTTCACTCTTTGGGATAAAAGTGTATTTTTGAAGTATTATGGAAAATGCATGCTCAGTTTTATAAAAAAGAGACCAGAAAACTTTTTTCCAGAGTGTCTATATGTATTGTTTTACATTTGTTTGTTGAGGCTTTTTGTTTTGGTTTTGTTTTGTTTTTTATTATTTTATTGTTTTTTTTTCTTTTTTAATCTAATAGTTTTATTTTTCTTTGAGAATTTCATAGTCATATGATATTCACTATTTACCTCCCACACTTCCATTCAAGCTCTACCCAGATCTGCTTTTTCAAATCTGCCTCCAACATTCACATCCTCTCTTTGATTTACTAACCCACTGAGTTCAGTTCACATTGCCCATATACACATGGGTGTGGACCATCCCCCGGAGCAAGGTCAACCTCCCCTAGCAGTGGTGAACTGTGGGGGTTCCAGTGCCCCCTCGGCCATCCACTCTGGAATGTTGACTGACAGGTCGTAGCTGTACATTGCATTTGTGAACTGATTACAGCTGCGATTGCCTGTAATCAGTTCACAAATGCAATGGCCCTGTCATGTCCAGAAAGCACTGCTTTGTGCCAGTTCTCCCTGACCTCTGACTCATAATGCTTCCTTCCCCTCTTTATGATGCTCCCTGAGCCTTAGGGACATGGGTGATATGGATGTAGTTGTCCTATTTATGGGTGAATACTTCATAGGCAGGTGTTATCCCCACTTTGAGCAGCTGGGAGTCTCCGTATTAACCACTGTTCACTGCACAAACTGAGAGCTAACCTAATCTACCAGTAGATACAAATATGTATACATCTCTCAAATATATAGCCTTTATTATGTTGAAATATATTCCTTGGATCCATAGATTCTCTAGGACTTTTATCATAAAGGGATATTAGGTTTTTGTCAAAGGCCTTTTCTGCATCAACTGAAATGATCATGTGATTTCTATCTGTGGTGGTTTGAAGGAGAATGTCCCCATAGGCTCCACGTATGCAGACATTTTGTCCCCAGTTGGTGGTGCTTTTTGGGAGATCTTAGAAGGTGTGACCATGCTGGAGGAAGCACATTACTGGGGACCGGCTTAGAGAGTGCAAAAAGCCTTGCCAGTCACCAGTTGCTCTCTCTGCTTCCTGTGCCCACTTGAAGATGTGAACCTTGGCTTTCTGCTCCAGCTCCTGCCACCATGCCTCCCCAACGTGATGGACTCTAATTCCCTCAAACTGTCAACTGTAAGCTCAAATAAACTCTTCCTTCCATAAACTCCCTTGTTTGTGGAGTTTCTATCACAGGAACAGAAAAGTGACTAATACAGGATCCTTGAGTCCACTCATGTGATTGTATTAGTCCAGGGATGTCCACTTCTGAACATGACTCCACCAGCCCACGATATCCCCATTCACAAATGGAATTGCATGAAATTCAAAGGCTTCTGTACAGCAAAGGAAACAATTACCAGAGAGAAAAGACATATGTACACCACCAAGTTTGTCTGTATTTCTCCTTTAATAAACTATCTCCAGCTGGCCTGGAACTCACTCTGTAGACCAGGCTGGCCTTGAACTCAAAAGATCCTCCTGTCTCTGCCTCCCAAGTGCTAGGATTAAAGGTGTATGCCATGCCTGGATACAAAATACTGTACTATTTCCTGAAACTTTCCATGTGTCTCTGTAAAATTCATTGAGAAAAAAAGCCCAAGAACCTGGATTCTTGAAAAAAATCTTTCAAAATAAAAAGATATCCATGAGACTCCAGTTAAAGAATGAACCACACATTAATAATAGGAATGTGAGGGAAACCCCCAAACTACAATATAAGGAAAGAAAAGTGACCAGCACAAACCTGTGGATATTAATTCTGTATATTACTGGTGTGATGTCTCCATTACAAAGACATGGACTATTAGAGCATATTAAAAGGTAGAGCCCATATGGCCTCCGAGAAATGCATTTCACTATGAAGAGCAGAATGAAAGGTTGGAATATGCATTCAAATCAAATGGAGCCAGGGTATAAACAAGTGTCATTGTTATAATATCTGACAAAATAGCCTTCAAACCAAAAGTAGTCAAAAAAGAAAAGACCGCTTAATACATTTCTAAAGATGGTATATGCACAGAACATCGGTGCACCCAATTTCATAAAACAAATACTATTAAATGTGAAGTTACAGATTAACTCTAGCAATATAATAGTTTGTGACGGGGCTGGAGAGATAGCTTAGTGGCTAAGAGCACCAACTGCTCTTGCAGAGGACTTGGGTTCAATTACCAGCACTCATATGGCAGCTAAGAACCGTCTTTAAGCTGGGTGTGGTGGTGCACACCTTTAATCCCAGCACTCGGGAGGCAGAGGCAGGTGTATCTCTGTGAGTTCAAGGCCAACCTGGTCTACAGAGTGAGTTCCAGGCCAGCTGGGGCTATAGGGAGACTCTGTCTCAAAAAAAAAAAAAAAGTTTTGTGACTTCACTAGTTGACAGATCTTCCCAGAAAAAATTAAACTCAGAAATACTACCAAATTCCTTTTACAAAGTGAGTATTATTCTGTTACTAAAACCAAATAAAGACATAAGAAATAAAAGAAAATTATATACCAATACCAATCTCACTAACACAGATGCAAAAATTCTAAACAAAAAACTATTCTTTTTTTTTTTTTTTTTTTTTTTTTGGTCTTTTTTGAGACAGGGTCTCCCTGTAGCCCCAGCTGTCCTGGAACTCACTCTGTAGACCAGACTGGCCTTGAACTCACAAAGATCTGCCTGCCTCTGCCTTCCAAGTGCTAGGATTAACGGTGTGCACCACCACTTTTGGATACAGAATACTATTCTAAGCCAAATTCCAGAAGAATCCAAAAATCTTTCGCCATGATCAATTCACCCTTATTCCAGAGATGAGGAATGGCTCAACATGTGAAAATCAATGAATGCAATCCTCACATGATGAACTTAAGGAGAGGAATCACATAACCATCTCAATGGATGCATAAAAGTTTTTTTTAACCAAATCTAACATCCTTTTTTGACAAATAACAGAGGAACATATTTCAACATAATAGAGACTATACAGGTCAAACTTATAGATATCATACTTAATGGTGATAAAATCAAACATTTCCACTAAAACCAAGAACAAGACAAAGGTATTTGTTTTCTCAACATTTATTCAATATAGTACTGGAAGTCTTAACTAGAGGAAAGAAGACAAAAGAAACAAAAATATGGATTCAAATAGGTAAGGAAGAATAAAACATGATTATTTGTGAATGATCTCAGATTATACCCTTATAAGAGACCCTAAAAAGTCCACTAGATTTCCACTAAGAAACTCTTAGAATGCATACTTTTAGAAAAGTAGCAAATTAGGGCTAGAGAGATGGCCTAGCAGTTAAGAGTGCTGACCGCTCTTACAGAGGACTCGGGTTCGATCCCCAGCACCCATATGGTGGCCGAGAACCGTCTGAAACTCCAATTCCAGGAGAACTCCAGTTCCAGGGGAATCCGACGCCCTCTTCTGACCTCTGCAGCATTGCACGACACGGGTGCACACACTTGCATGCAGACAGTACATTCACACACATACAGAAATAAAAAAAATTTTTTTAATTAAAAAATATAATTATAAAAAAAGAAAAGTAGCAAATTAATATTTTAAAAATCAATAGTTTTTCTATCTGCCAATAACAATTATGGTGAGGAAGAAATCAGAAAAGCAATCCCATTCACATTGCTCAAAAAGCAATACCTTGCAATAAATCTAACCAAGGAACTTGGAGAGCTCTAGAATGAAAACTCAAACTGAAGACACTGGAGAAAGGAAAGAACTCCTGTGCTCATAGATTAGAAGAAACAGCATCAAAAAAATGGCCATCTTAGCAAAAGAAATCTGCAGATTCAATACAACGCTCATCAAAACCCCAATACCATTCTTCATAGATATAGAAAAAAAAATCTCAAAATTCACATGATAGTCAAAGAAATTTGAGTAAAAATAATAACACTGGTTTTATCAACATGCCTGATTCCAAGATATACTACAGAGCCATAGTAATATAAACAGCATGGTATTGGGGGGGGAAAAAAGCAAACATGCAGATCAGATCAATGGAATAGAATAAAAGACCCAGGTATAAGTCCACAGAGTTACCATTCTCCTGGGTTGTTTTGTTTTGTGTTGCTGTTAAATATAGACTGCTTTACAAATTTACATGTCATCCCTGCTCAGAGGCAATGATAATCTTCACTGTAGCATTTCAATTTTTGTACTGTAAACTGAAGTGAGCATCAGTTTCCTGGTTTTTGACAAACACAAACTACAGCAGTTCATGTCCAAGACAGCACTGTTGAAAATACATAAAGGAATACTAACACAGAGGAAGACCATAGTCTCAATCACTAGGACACAGAAAAACCAAATTTCATGAGAGGGAAGTTCCACAAAGGACAGCAAAGAAGAAATCAATCATGTCTAACTCAGTATATCAATTATAAGAGAGAGTAAAGAACAAACAATAATCCGACAACTAGAAAAACAATAAACGAACTGAAGATTTAGCAAACATCTCCAAATAAAACCTTTAAATAAAAATGCCCTGAACTGACTAATAAAGAGACACAGACTGGCTGACTGGATTATAGAAACTAGATCCAACTCTTTGTTGTTTCCAAGCAACACATCTTACACAGACTTAACAAAGAAAGTGAAAGGATAAAAACAAATCAAAACCAAACCAATATGGCTTAACTATCCTGATAACACAGACTTGACATCAAAATTAGTCGGAAGAGATAAAGAACGTTACCATGTATTAATAAAGGGAACAACTCCTTGGGAATATAAAGCAATCTTAAATATAAATGCACCAAACATTCGGGGAATTCTAATTTAATAAGACGAGCACTAATAGACTTAAAAAGACATATAAACCTGATACAATGAGAGTGGATGGTTTTAGCATCTACTCTCAACTTTACATGGGTCATTGAAACTAAAAATCAACAAAGAAACTCAGAACGAGACTGCACCATACATCAGCTAGGCTTCTTAACAGATATTTACAGAATATTCCATCCGAAAGATGCAGAATACTCATTCTTCTCAGCAGCCTGTAGAACCTTCTCTAAAATGCGCCCCACCCTAGGCCACAAAGCATGTTACTAAATATAAAATAATTAAAATAATATCATATCATATAAGATTATAGTGCAATTAAACTAAAATCCAATAGCAAGCAAGACTACAGAAACTATCCAGGTAGATGGAAACTGAACAATACTCTCTTGGGCGAACACTAGTCATTGAAGAATCAGGCAAGAAATTTAAAAGTTCGGGCGTGGTGGGGCATGCCTTTAATCCTAGCACTTGGGAGGCAGAGGCAGGTGGATCTTTGTGAGTTCAAGGCCAGCCTGGTCTACATAGTGAGTTCCAGGACAGCTGGGGCTGTAGGGAGACCCTCTCTCAAAATTAGAGCTCAAGTTCAGATCCCAACAGATCCCAATATCCACGTAAAAAGCAAGGCCTGGCCGTATGCATGCTATAACTCCAACACTGTTGGGAGTGGAGGCAGGAGAATTGCTGGGCCTTGCTGGCCTATCTCAAGGTTCAATGAGAGACCCTGTTTGAAAGAAATAAGGTATAAAGTGATAGAGTAGAAAAATGATGTCCTCCATGAGCTTCTGCATGCACATACACAGGTCCATGCATTCACAGACATGTGTTTATAAGCCACACATATACACTACACTTGTATATACATACACACATAAAAATTTTATTGAATTATTTATGTGTCATGGTATCTGCAATGAATCGCATAAATCTAATAAAAAGTATCTTCTCCGTCTATATCTATAAGTATCTTATATATATGGTTTGTCTTACACATATGTATAGATGTATGCTATACAATATCTATATATACTTTGTGATATGACACTAATATATAATTTTGTGCTAATTATAATGAATTTGCATCTTTAATGTGTAGTTGCATATTTTCATATGAAAATGTTGAAGAACAATAAATTCTGTACAATAGGCCAATGTCAGAGTCATTGTGATTACCAAACAATTAATAAAAACATCTGAAGATCTGGGACTGGAGAGATGGCTTAGCAGTTAACAGTGCCAACTGCTCTTGCAGAGGACCCGGGTTCGATCCCCAGCACCCACATGGCTGGTGAGAGTCATCTTTGACTCCAGTTCCAGGGGAAACCAACACCCTCTTCTGACCTCTACAGCATTGCATGACACGGGTGCACAGATATACATCCAGAAAGTACATTCATACACATAAGACATGAATAAAATTTAAAAAAAGAACAGTTTAAAAAAAATCTGAAGATCATGAGAATGATGTACCTCAAAATCCTAGCTAAGTAATAATCCAAACCCAAAAGCAACAGATGGCAATACATGAGTATCAAGACATAAATTAATTAAAGAATAATAGCAATATATAGAATTAACCAAAGAGTTGATTCTTTGAAAAAATACATACTATTGGGGCTGGAGAGATGGCCTAGCAGTTAAGAGCACCGACCGCTCTTGCAGAGGACCCGGGTTCGATCCCCAGCACCCACATGGCGGCCGAGAGCCGTCTGAAACTCCAATTCCAGGAGAACTCCAGTTCCAGGGGAGTCCAACACAGTCTTCTGATATCCGCGGCGTTTCACGTCACGGGTGCACAGACTTGCATGCAGACAATACATTCGTACACATAGGGAAATAAATAAAATTTTTTAAAAAATTAAAAAAAAAATACATACTATTGACAAACCCCTAGCCAAACTAACCAAAAGAAAGAGAAAAGACCCAAATTAATAAAATTAAAGTTCACGGGAGTGGTGACTGCAGAGTTCAGGGAGCATTTTGAAAATATATATTCCCAAAACCTGGAAAATCTAGAAGAAATTAGTAAGTTACTACACATCAAGAAGATATAAACAACTTAAATAGAATCCACATCAACAAGATCGAAGCTTTAACAAAAAGTAAAGCCCAGGATCAGAGGGATTCACTGCCAAATACTACCAAACATTTAAAGAACTACGATGTTTCTCAAATTATTCCATAAAGTAGGTAGAGAAAGAACACTACAAAATTTACTTTACAAGGTCACCATTACCTTGATGCCCAAGCTAGATAAAGACACAATAAAGAAAACTATAAGCCGGGCGTGGTGGCGCACACCTTTAATCCTAGCACTTGGGAGGCAGAGGCAGGCGGATCTTTGTGAGTTCAAGGCCAGCCTGGTCTACAGAGTGAGTTCCAGGACAGCTGGGGCTACAGGGAGACCCTGTCTCAAAAAGACCAAAAGAAAAAAAAAAAAAAGAAAAAGAAAAAGAAAACTGTAAACCAATTGTCCTGATGAACATAGACACAAAAATTCACAATAAAATTCTTGAAAATCAAGTTCAAGAATGCATTAAGAAGTTTGTATACACCTGATGACTTTTTTTCATTTCAGAGAGATGGAAAGTTGGTTTGGCATACATATGTGAATATTGAAACCCATCATTTTGTCAAATGCATACAAACTAATAAAAATTTAAATTCTTGGGGCTAGAGAGATGGCTCAACAGTTAAAAGCACTGGCTGCTCTAGCAGAGGGCTCAGGTTCAACTCCCAGCATCCATGTGGTGGCTAACAATCATTTATAACTCCAGTTCCAGGGGATCCAACACCCTCTTCTGATCTCCAAGGATATTGCAGGACATGGGTGCACTCATACACATGCAGGCAATACACTCATACACATAAAATAAAAGTAATTAATAAAATAAAATTCTTAAAATGTAAAAATAAGGATGATAAAGAATCTGGGCGTGGCAGGCGGATCTCTGTGAGTTCAAGGCCAGCCTGGTCTACAGAGTGAGCTCCAGGCCAGCTGGGACTAAAGGGAGACCCTGTCTCAAAAAATACCAAAGTAAAAAAAAGAATCTGGTTGTGTGCAAAGAAGCAGCCACTTGGGGGAGACACTCTGGATGTTTAAAGATGGGGCCAATGCTTTCCCAACGATTTGGACACAAATCAGTGAATTCCTCCAGGTCATTTCCCCACTTGTATCCAGTGATCTGAGTTACTTTGAATGAATCCCAAGGAAGCACCTTGTCCTTTATCCCCTGAGATAGTGTTAGCTATGTACATAACGTTTGTCAAAGCCTTCCATCCTGTAGCCAACCAGTCCTTGGTGGTTTGGGGTTACCAAGTAAAAGGACCAGCTCTAGATTAGGAAGAGTTTTCTATGGCAGAAAGGGGGGCCACACTGGAGGCAAAAACATGGATCTTAGTTATCAGTCTTTCTCCTTCACTCCACACATCATTCAGAGCAGGTTGTACATTGTTCTATTTTCTATTGTGCAGAACAGTGAGTTGTCAGGTTGTCATGCCCTGGGAGACTCCATTCTGCAAACAATACTTGATTCCACTTTGGATGATGACACAGAGGCAAGATGATGGCTTTCTTCCTTGTTGGACATGTAAGCACTGTCCAGGCCCCAACCATGACACACAAGCTGATCATTTATTCCTAAAAGTGAAAGGGATGCCAACTTATAAAAAAAATTTTTGTATTTTTGAGACAGGTCTCCCTTTTAGTCCCAGCTGGCTTAGAACTCCCTCTGTAGACTGGGCTGGCCTTGAACTCACAGAGATCGCCCTGCCTCTGCCTCCCGAGTGCTGGGATTAAAAGGTGTGTGCCACCACACCTGGCACCAACTTATAAATTTATCAGAGTAAATTAGGACTGTTTGAGCACATGAGTGTATTAAAATTATATCAGGAAAACTAGGACCATTAAGTATTTATCAAACACACCAAACCAAGGAAAGAGTGTAAAGACCCTTACCTGGACCCCACAAAGAAGACACCCAATTCTGAGATGACAATGCCCCCCTAAATCTGTCCTCTGAACACTCGGTGTTAAGCATCAAGGACCAACAAGCAGAGAACTCCTATTTCAGAGTTTGTTGTTCTCTCTTGTTGACAGAACCTATATGGCCATTCATTTGTCTACATGTCTGTCCATGTGAATCTTCTATCTGTCCATCCTCTATCAGTCTGAACGCAGCCCTACCTTGGCCTCTACAGCACCTGTATTCCCATGTCGCATCTCAATAAGAATCTGAGGCTCAGCTCAGCCCTGCCCCTGAGACTTGGCTCTGTAACACCTCCAGTAGAGTTCACTGCCTAATTCCC
Source organism: Rhizomys pruinosus (assembly GCA_009823505.1). Taxonomy (NCBI): domain Eukaryota; kingdom Metazoa; phylum Chordata; class Mammalia; order Rodentia; family Spalacidae; genus Rhizomys; species Rhizomys pruinosus. The sequence goes on from VZQC01007999.1 coordinate 1,242,628, forward strand.
ACAAAGATCCCTTTGAACCTCTACCAGTTTGCCTCCCATTTGGCCTCTTTGGAATTCTTTATACCTGGCTATACCTTTTTAAACCTTTGTACCCATTCTGTAACACCACACACACACACACACACACACACACACACACACACACACTGTGTTTTATATGTAATTCGTGATCTGAAAATTAATATTGATGTAGAGCCGAATGGAATATTTAAGGAAAGTGTGAATTTTAATCCTGTATGCTTGCACTGTCTCTGTCAGCTGGCAAGTTCATGGTTAAAAGCTGGCACAGCCCCATTTAAGGAAAGTGTGAATTTTAATCCTGTATGCTTGCTCTGTCTCTGTCAGTAGAGCTCAGCTGGTAAGTTCATGGTTAAAAGCTGGCACAGCCCCAGACAGCTGTGGTAAGCACCAACAACTCCCTGTCCTTCTTTGGAAACTTTTAAACTTTTTTTGAAAAGTGGAACCTTACTGTGATGCCTTTGAATATATATAATGCTTTTGGATACAGAACCCTATAAAACATGTGTACTCACCTTAACTGGGGCTAAGAACTTTGAGACAGGCGAGTCTCTCTGGGCCAAGGCTGAAAGTTGAGACTGTTTCACAAATTAGAGTCAATAAAAGTGATAAAGTCTGTGAATTTATTGTTACTCAATACATTCTCACATTGTGGAAAGACATAAACATGTTCCTCCTTGTTTTAGTCAGTGCACTCACAACACACAGGCTGGATGATATTCTCAGGCTCAATACACTTGTATGGGTAATGGGTATCTTCAAGTCCTCCAAGGACGGCTGCTGCTGATGCATACAGGCATGCCAATGACCCCAGCCTTTTTTTCTGTTACTCAGGAAGGCATATGAGCTTGCTAGCAGGTAAGTGACATTGTTGAATTCATCTACCCACTCTCATTTATTTTGAAAAATCATTCTCAAACATTGACATGATTCTTTTTCCCCTGGATTCCATAACAATTTAGAGTCACATGGTTTCCTCAACTTTTCCTCTGCCCTGACCAAGGAACACAGGATGCTTTGCCTGTTACGTCACCCAGCTAGCCCCATGTTTTCCAGCAGGCTGAATCTAAGTGGGGTCCTGAATATTCAGGCAAATAGATTATTGCTCAAACATTGAAAGAAAGCAGTTCTATCCCTGAGTCAGATCCCATAAACCCTCCTCTGAACTCCACATGGAGCCCTCCTGACCACAGACATGGCTAGGCCAAACACCTTCCTCTCCACATCTGCTACAGGACCTCCCTCACTTCTGGCCTAGCAAAGACTGTGGTCTCATCACCCCTGGCACTTAGTGTCTCTTTCTCTGAAAGCCCATTGCTATATCTTGGAGTATTTTGAAGTATTTCCTCTCAGGAACACCCTGCTATGGCTTTGGAGATGACTCCAGCTTCAGTTTTGGTAAAAACAAACAGTTATTATTGATACTTGTGGTGGTTCAAATGAAAATGTCCCCCATAGGCTTCAAGTATTCAGACATTTTGTTCCCAATTGGTGGCGCTGTTTTGGGAGATCTTAGAAAGTGTGGCCATGCTGGAGGAAGTACGTCACTCGGGGTGGGCTTAGTTCAACAAGCCTTGCAGGCTCCAATTGCTCTCTCTTCGTTTCCTGTGCTCATTGGAGATGTGAATCTCAGCTTTCTGCTCCAGTTCCAGCCACCATGCCTCCTGCCACAATGGACTCTAATTCCCTGGAACCATCAGTCATAAGCTCAAATAAACTCTTCCTTTTATAAGTTCCCTTGGTTATGGTGGTTTTATCACAGCAACAGAAAAGTGTCTAATATAATAATCTTTTGTAAACATACACACATATTAGTTTCTTTGGGTCAGGAATCTGGAAGTATGTTACTGCTTTACAATATGTCAACTTGATGTGACTCAACCATACTCACCCAAATCCTTTCTCTGCATGCTTCCTGTGGAGTGTGTGCCTGCAGACACTGCCTCAGGAGAGCAGGAGAGAGAAAACTGACCCCAGCTGGTTCAGACCTCCCCTCCCCCTTCTCCCATCCATCTGTGCCTCACTTCCTGATGTCTATTTTCTCATCTGCAATGGCATACTTCCTGTGTTATTCTTCTCCAACATCCATTCTGTTGTTTTATTTTTTTCCTCTTTTCTATATGTGCATGTGTGTTCATAAGGTGTTTGTGTGGAGCGAGTCTCCCCACCACCAGGATAATGAGCATGTGCCACTGGGAATCAAACACAAGTCCAAATTGTTACATGGCAAGCATTTTACCAACTGAACTGTCTTCTCCTCCAACCCCCCACTCCCATCCTCCTTTTTTTAATATTTTTTAATTTTATTTATTTCCGTATGTGTATGAATGTATTGTCTGCATGCAAGTCTGTGCACCCGTAACATGCAACACCGCGCAGGTCAGAAGAGAGTGTCAGACTCCCCTGGAACTGGAGTTCTCCTGGAATTGGAGTTTCAGACGGCTCTCAGCTGCCATGTGGGTGCTGGGGATCGAACCCAGTCCTCTGCAAGAGCAGTCGGTGCTCTTAACCACTAGGCTATCTCTCCAGCCCCCATCCTCCTTTTTTAAACCATATTATTTGTCTGCCTAGAATACAGAGTTTGTTTCCTCACAATTAAGCCATGAAATAAGTTTTGGCTAAGCAGGTATAAAGACACTGACATATGTGATGTTCAGGAAGTATTCTTTTAAAAAAACTGTTTGCTACAATTTATTTATTGGGGGGGTGTACATATGGAGGTCAGAGGGAGCCAGGAGCACAGGTAATAAGGCAGAGGAGGAGATGCCAGAGATTAACATAGAAAGGCGACAGTCCTGCACGCATGAGTATGGAGATAATTCCCCAGCTAATAAGGCATTTCCCTTGGATTATAACCAGAGGAGGGTGGGGAATCCATTCATCTGCACTTTTAAATTTAATGGGTATTTAAATAAAAACACCAAAGCCATTCACAGAAGCAGGTCATCTCTTGTCCCACACTGACAGTTCCAGCATTTTTATTCTCTTTCTTTCTTTCTTCCTTTCTTTCTTTCTTTCTTTCTTTCTTTCTCTCTCTCTCTCTCTCTCTCTCTCTCTCTCTTTCTTTCTTTCTTTCTCTCTTTCTTTCTGTTAGGTCAAGGCTTCCCAGAATCCCAAGGGGCACACAGGTGTCCACTTCCTCCAGAAGTTGTCAATCTTCTGACCTCTTCCCCTGTACCTGAGGCCCCGCCCCATGGTCATAAATGGGTAGACCCCAGCTGCCATTTCTCTGTCTCTCTCTGCCTCTCTGCCCCCCTCTCTCTCTGTCCTGCCCCTCTTTCTGCCCCTGCCCCCAACCACATGTCTGCAGCCAGCTCATGCTGGCAGTCCCACATGGAAGTAAAGCATGATCCTGGAGTGACCTAAGCCTCATGTGCCTTTTATTGGGGTTCATGTCTTTTTATAACCTAACATTTCTTTCTTTCTTTCTTTCTCTCTCTCTCTCTCTCTCTCTCTCTCTCCTTCCTCCTCTTCCTCCTCCTCCTCTTCCTCCTCCTCCTCCTCCTCTTCCTCCTCCTCCTCCTCCTCCTCCTCCTCCTCCTCCTCCCCCCCTTTAGGGTTTTTAAAAATTCTTCTTTGGGGCTGGAGAGATGGCTCAGTGGTTAAGAGCACTGACTGCTTTTGCAGAGGACCAAGTTTAATTCCCAGCACCCACATGGCAGCTAAGAACCGTCTTTAACTCCAGTTCCAGGGGGATCCAACGCCCTCTTCTGACCTCTGAGGCATTGCACGACACAGGTGCACCAACCTACATGCAGACAGTACACTCATACACACACACACACACACACACACACACACATACACACACACAAATCTTCTTGGGATAGAGACATAATTCCAGAAATGTTTGTAGAACAGAGGGATACACACATAACATTTCTGGATTTAATCCAGAGACAGAGATGGGGAGGGAAGCAGCATATAGCATTGTTTAAACTCTGGCTGGGGAACCTGAGCCAAAAGCCCTTGGGTACAAACCAAATCTTCTAATCATGCTGTGGTGGTGCTCAGGGCACCCCCAAGAATGCCCTGGGGTAGAATCTGAAGACAGGAAGGAGGATGCTCTGACTGGTCTCAGGCCTAGAATATACAGAAGAGGATACTTTTTTCCACTCCAGACACTCTAGTGTTCCTCCTCCTCTTTCTCCTCCTCCTTTTTCTCCTCCTCCTCTTCCTCCTCCTCTTTCTCCTCCTCCTCCTCTTCCTCCTCCTCTTCTTCCTCCTCTTCCTCCTCCTACCCTTACTTCCTCCCTCCATCTCTCCTTTTCTTCAGATTATTATGAGAAATTCACTTTCCATTTCCTTGGATGATCTGCTATGATGTAGCTTTAGAGGCTTGGATAGCCTGATCCTGGGAACTTAATGAAAAAGGAGCTAATATTTTACTGTAATATCGCCTGGCCTCAACAGAAGTTGAGTGAGGGATAATTAACCCCCCCAAAAAATCTTAAAGAATAACATTATTTTACAGCTGAAATCATTTTGTGAAAATCAAGAGAACTGATCTACATTATCTTATGTATAGTTTCTCACAATTCTCTACCAGGACAGGTGACTACAGTGACTATAAAAGGAAGAAACTAAGTCTTGCAGGGGACACTAAAAGCGCAGCTTTTGTTATGCATCTTCTTCTGTCTATAGCACCCCTCCTAAAGAAAATGCTTAGGGGGGCTGCAGAGATGGCTCAGCCATGACGACCTCTGGCTGCTTTTGCAGAAGACCCAGGTTCGATTCCCAGTACCTATAGGGTGGCTAACAACTGTCCACAACTCCAGTTCCAGGGGAATCCAAAGCCTTCTTATGATACCTGTAGGTATTGCATGACACGGGTGCACTTATATACATGCAGGCAATACACACATAAACAAAAAAAAAAATAATGTTTTTTTAAAGGAAAAAATGTCTGTCAGGAACAACTAGAGTCCTTGTGCCTTTTTCAATCATAGACCCTAAAATAATAGGAAGCATCTTTTGGGATGCCCAAAACAGTGACGGGCAACTACTGCACACTGACTTTGTCCATCCAGCTCCAGTCTTGGGTTTCTCTTGTGTTATGGAGACTTCCATAAACACCAACTCTCAGCCTCCACTTGACAACAAGCACTTGCCTTCCCACTAACCTCTCAGATGGGTGAGTCTTTTTCCTCATGCAGAGCACTGCAGGGCCACTGCTCTGCCTTTTCTTTTCACTGCCAAAGATGGTTACTAAAATTTACTAAACCAAATAACCATGTCCGCTCGAGAACTTTCAGTGATACACAAGCCTCATCTCTCAACACTTCGCCTTCTCCATGTTAAACAGCTGAGCCTTGAGGCTAGGAAGGTGGCTCAGCAGTTAAGAACACTGGCTGCCCTTGCAGAAGACCCAGGTTTGATTCCCAGCACCTATGTGGTGCCTAAGAACCATCCATAACTCCAGTTTCAGGAAATCTCTTGCTCACATCTGTCCTCCACGGGCACTGCTAACCCAAATCTAACCTCGTTCCCTGTAAAAAATCAGTAGGGAACATGTGCCTTGGTGTAATGTGTGTTCATGCTTATTTCCATGTAGTTGTTATATATTTATATGTTATTCCCTGTTATAACAGCATGGAATGGAGCTCAATCTGTCCATAAAATTCCCCAATGGAGTTGAGTAACAAACCAGTAGCTATTTAAATTTTTTCTATAATTTCATAACCCATCAACTCCACTTGTGCTGTTTATATACTTTTGACTTTCCATCTCCCAGAAGCCATCCACCACCCACTGTTCTGTGGTTAAGGCTCATGAACATCCTCCCACTCCATGCTATGGTGTTGACAGGACTGATTTTATGCAGGTTGTCCTATGGGGGCAACCACAGCTACTGGGATTTCATACGTGCAGTGATTCTCTGGTTCTCAGAAGACACTGTTTTTCTCTGGTCCCCCCTGACCTCCAGTCTTACAATCTTTCCACCCTCTCTTCCACGATGGTCCCTGAGCCTTGGGGAAGGGTGTGATAAAAATGTCCCATTTGTGGCTGAGCACTTACATACATGTAGGTAAGACACTCATACACCTAAAATAAAAGTAAAGAAATAAAATCACCATAGAATGTATAAATAATGTAAACAAACCCATTACAAGCAAAAGATCAAAGCAGAAATCAAAAGTCTCCCTTCAAAACAAAAGCCTCGGATAGGATGGATTTACTGCTGAATTCTGTGATACTTTCAAGGAAGATCTCATACCAACACTTCTTAACTTGTTCCACAAATAGAAAGTGAAGGAACACTACCAAATTCATTCTATGAAGTCAGTACTATTTTATTTTTTTATTTATTTTTTTTGTCTTTTTGAGACAGGGTCTCCCTGTAGCCCCAGCTGTCCTGGAACTCACTCTGTAGACCAGGCTGGCCTTGAACTCACAAAGAGCCGCCTGCCTCTGCCTCCCAAGTGCTAGGATTAAAGGCATGCGCCACCACGCCCAGCATGAAGTCAGTACTATTTTAATACCAAAACCAGGTAAAGACACACAATAAAGAGAGAAAATTACAGACCAAATTATTTGATGAATATAAACACAAAAAACTCAACAAAATACTTGCAAACTGAATTCAGAAACATATTAAGAAGATCATATATTATGACCATATGGGTTTCATGTAAGAAAAGCAACATGGTTCAACATATGTATAGTAATATAAACACACTAAAGGAAAAAAATCACACAATCATCTTGACTGATGTTGAAAAGGCCCACAGGATGGGAGAAAATCTTTACCAGTTATACATCAGACAAGGGGCTAACACCCAGAATATACAAAGAACTACAAAACTTAAATCCAAAGAAGTAAAATTATCACTCAAAAAATAGGCTAATGAATTAGATTTCAGGAAAAAAAGAAATGCAAGTGGCCAATAACTATTTCTAAACACTATTCAGCATCCCTAGTCATCAGGGAAATGCAAATTAAAACTACTTTAAGATCCCACCTTACCCCAGTCAGAAACCCCTATCATCAAAAAATCCAACAACAAATCTCTTGAAGAGGGTGTGGAAAAATAGGAATCCTTATTCACTGATGGTGGGACAGCAATTAGTGCAGGCATTATGAATATTAGTTTGGAGGTTCCTCAACAAATTAAAAATAGAGGTACCATGTGGCCCAGCTATCTCACTCCTGGGAAAATCACAGAGAACTCCAAATCTTACTATAGAGATATTTGTACCCCATGTTTATTGCTGTTCTATTCTCTATAGCAAGGAAGTGGAACTTACCCATCAGCAGTCCATGAACAGAAGAATGAATAATGAAACTCTTGTACATATATATAATGGAATATTATTCACCTTTAAAGAAAAATGATATCACAAGACTCACAGCAAAATGAATCAATCTAAAAAGTATAATATTAAGTGAGGTCACCCAAGCTGAGAAAGTTTAAAAACAACGTTTTCCTTCATAAACATATCTTCTCCTTGAGGTTGGAAAGATGGCCCATCTGTTAAGATCACTGGCTACTCTTGCAGAGGACCCAGGTTCAATTCCCAGCACACACATGGCAGCTAAAAACCATCCATAACTCCAGTTCCAGAAGAATTGATGCCCCCTTATGACAGCCACAGGCATTGCACAACATGAATGCACTTACATATATGCAGGCAATGCACTCATACATAAAATAAAGATAATAAAATATCTTAAATCCTAAAACATATGTACATACATATGTAAAAATACATGTGCTAGTAGACCATAATATTTAGAGTTGATAGCAAGAAAGGGGAATCTGAAAATAAACCGAACATAGTTTTTGTCTTTTTTTAATGATAGATACGTAAATCCAGCTTTCTGTGCACTGAAGGAGCAGAAACCATTTCTGCATTCCAGAAGAGTCCAACAAGTGTAGTCCCTTTCAGGCAGTGACTCTGAGAGCTGGGCTTCCCTTTTTGATTCTCTATTAGTCAAGTGCCAATTATATATGACTGGACACTGAGTGCAATTTCACAGTGAGTCACCTGGAAAAAGTAACTTGGTTTTTGATTAGTGTTTGCTGCAGTTCTGTGTTCTGTTCTTGGATGATTTTTAAATCAGTTTTACTTGAGAATTTCAACATGAAATCCAACAATGACAAGTCTTATTAAAAAAAAAACCACTGAACTTGGGATAATCATACATAATTGGGTGGGTCTCCTCCAGTCAATTGAAGGCTTGAACAGAGCAAAAACACCAAACACCTACTTCCCATGAACAAGAAGTTCTGCCAAGAGAAGCAGACTTGGCATTGGTGTTGATTCTTTCCTTTTCTTCAGACTTCAGGTCCATCCTTCAAGGTGTCAGCGAGCTCTCTATTACTATAATGAAATACCCAAGATATCTACCTTATGAAGAAAAAAGGCTCACATTTTGAGAGGTTAAAAAAGAAAAAGAAGCAGACGCCATATTGTGGTCCTGAGCAGGGCAGGGGTCAGGACCAGCCCGCCACTGCTCCAGAAAGGTAAACTTAGGGCATTGACCCATGGGTGCAGGACAATTGATTTGCTGAGTTGTGGCAGAGGGGGCCAGTGACTGGCGGACCTAGACCGGACTCCTAAATCCCGCTAGAGCTTGGTTGCCCGGCTGGGTGCCCCCCCCCCCGTAGTCACAAGTGGGAGGGGATCCTGGGTTTGGAGTCAGGCGCAGACGCCATATTGTGGTCCTGAGAAGGGCAGGGGTCAGGACCAGCCCACCACTGCTCCAGGAAGGTACCAGGGCATGGGCAAAGTCAGGAATCCCCCCCCAACAACTGGAATTGAGGAGAGAGTATCCAGTGGATTAAGAGAACCCTCAGAACAGGAAAGGAAGAGTGACTTAGACTTCCAATATCCAATATATAAACAAAAGTGAAAGCCTGAAACCTAGACAAGTCAACACTCCATAAAAAAAGACAACAAGGAGGAGGAAGGAAAAAAAAAAGGCATTGGAAGGAGGCAAGCAAATAAAACAAGCTTTCAGCCTTCAACAAACGAAAAGGCATTGAGATTTGAACACAAAGGGAACCCACATGCCGAGGGAGACGACAGAAGGACAACATGGGAAAGGCAGATAATACCGCACCAAAGCCTCTACCACCCGGTAAGGAGACAGTTAACAATCGGATCCCCCTGGAGGTGACCCCAGAAACAGAACCTTAGAGGAAAGTTGCAGCCATGCAGACGAAATAAAAGAACAAAAAGAAAGAATTCAGAGAAGTAAAGAGAGAGAATGAAAAACTCAAAAGGACTAGAGGGAAATACAGAGACAAACAAAGGAAAGAATTCAGGAAGTAAAGAGAGAGAATGAAAAATCAAAAAGGACCTAAAGGGATACAATACAAACTAAGGAAGAGATTGACAACTCCAGAAAAAACGAAGAGAGAAAAAAAAAAACAAACACCTTAAGGAAGTAGAAACACTTAAAGGAGGCCAACCAACGAAGAAGGAACACCAAGAAGAGATTGAAGAAA
>VZQC01007999.1:1257900-1302369 GCA_009823505.1 Rhizomys pruinosus
AGATGTTATAAGCCACAGTAAGACCCTGTCATATTTAACAGGGGGGAAAATTGTAATTCATGGATTAACATATCCAAACATGTGTCTATGCTAAAGTAACCTACCATAACTATTAGTGCTGCTTAAATACCTATATATCTAATTGCTTGTTCTTCATTAGTAGGATCGAAAGGTTATTCCTGGACAAACTGTCAGCCCATGAAAGGAAACAGCCAGAATTGACCAGAGTCCAAGTCAACAGCTCCAGAGAGAGTGGACTGTTTTACCTCTCATCCACCTGTGCCCCTTTTCTAAGCCTAGGGAACAACCTGCGGAAGAGGGGGCGCGGTAGAATGTAAGGGCTGCGATTGGGGTGAATGGTGAAACTACAACAATATAGACTGGACACTCATTTGATCAACTTGATTGAACATACATGCCCCCCCTGCTGGATGGTGGGACCCATGAGCTGTGTAGGTTTGGACACAACTGCTCGCAAATTGGTTTTACATGAAGGATGCTTGTACTCACAAATTATCACTTATTGTTTAAAAAAAATGAAAACAAAACAAAACAAAACAAAAAAAACAGAAAGATACAGAAAAGTTACGGCAGAATGCATGATCTGGGATGGGTAGGGGTGGGATGGGGGAAGGGAAGGGGATATATGCCTGAACTGAATTGGAAAATGATGTATGAAATACACAAAGCATCAATAAAAAAAATAAAAGAAAAAGAAAAAGATGCAAGACGAGACTTAATATGAATGGAGGAGCAAACAACGTGATTTAGCTGGATGATGCCGGGTGGGGCAATGGAGTTCAGTGGCATGGAGTTGGAGGGCCTATGATTGGCTCTGGGAATTGATGTCATTTAGTTTGTAAAAGAAGGCTGTAGCAAGGAATAATTTGAATTTCCAAGTAACATCATCACGGAATTCCCGGCCATTATTTTTATTAATTACCGTGAGCATTCGGGCCAAGGTAGGCCTGCATTTCATTCGGGTGGCCAGTGGGTTGGAAAGAAAAATTTCATCATCCTGAAATTCCTGTCCAGGGTTCAGCAGTCTCTGGGCAGGTGGGAAGTCATGACCAAGAGTGGAACATGTGTCTCGTGGGTCCAGGCTAAGAGCCTGAGTTGGAAGTACCACTCAGGCCGGGCTACAGGAAGTAGCCAGCTGGCCTCTGCACCAAGGGGTCAGCTCCCCACAACAACTGCTGGCAGGTGCTGCGTCCCCCTCCCCCTTAGCAGGGCTGCATGGTCCTTTTCAGTATAAAAAGAAAGCCTCCTACATATGAATGCATGAGCTCTGGTGGAGGGGCTATCTATATTATATGGCTATATTATTAAGTAGCATGATAATTATAATTAACATTTTATATCTGTAAGAAATTTTAATTTATAGTTATAACATTAAGAAATAAAAACCCATTGCCTATCTACCTGTGTTTGCTTCTTTCTTATCTTGCCAATTAAAAAATTGCCAATTAAAACTAAGCTATGGTTTCCTAATAAAACCCTATTAATATTCCCCTTAGGCTCCACATCTTTAAGATTTCAAAGGTCTCCTACTTTATATTAAAAATCATTATCTTAGCCGGGCATGGTGGCACATACTTTTAATCCTAGTAATTGGGAGGCAGAGACAGGCAGATCTTTGTGAGTTCAAGGCCAGCCTGGTCTACAGAGTAAGTTCCAGGACAGCTGGGGCTACAGGGAGACACTGTCTTGAAAAGACCAAAAAAAATCATTATCTTTAAGGACTAGAGAGATGACTAACTATCATCTGTAACTCCAGTTCCAAGGTATATGATACCCTGTTCTGGACTCTGTGGGCATTGCATGCATGGATGCATTTATATAATGCAGGAAAAACACTCATAACACATAAAATAAAAATAAAATAAAATAAAAACAAAAGAAAAAAGAACTTTTCTCTTCATGCTCTGGTTTTCTTCATTATTTTTCTTTTGACATTGTACTCAGTGGGTAACACATTCACACAATCTTCCTTTTACTTATTCATTTTTATTTTATATATTGGAGTGTTATGTCTGTATGTATGCAAGTGCACCCATGACATGCAGTGCCCACAGAGGACAGAGGAGGATGTTGGATCCCCTGGAACATGAGTTTTGGACAGTTGTTAGCCATTATGTGGATGCTCTGATTCGACCACTGAGCCATCTCTCCAGCAGAAAGATAGTCTTAATTGGTCTCCGTAGTGGCTTTGGGAGTCATACAGGTGGCTCTGTCAGGAGATTGTGTAAGGATCTTTGGAGAAAGTTTATTAAGCATAGTACAATAGTCTCATTACCTGGGAGACAATAAGGGTTTAGCGGAGGAAGAGGGGGCGGGGAAGATGAGCTGGTCAGTCCAGCCCTCATTCCAGGTGTCCAGGGCCCTCGAGATTCTGGCTGTATCCTCCACGTCTTCAAAACACAAAGGACGACTTCAAGAAAAAGAGAGAAGGAAAAAAAGCAGACCTAAGCTTCTAGCTATGACAAAAGTAAAGATATCTTTGGACCAGATAGTCCTGGCATCCTGGCCTAGCGTGCAGACAACTTCACTGACAGATCCAAGGGAATTCTGAAAGAAACTGGTTATTTTTCTTGGAGGTCCTCACGCTAAGCTGCCTTGCCGGTTTCTACCTCTTGGTTTCATCGCTCCTCTCTCTGAAGAGGTAATCCTGACTGCCATTAGGGGACGAAGACACACTGTAACTTATTCCACATTGAACAGGGGGCGTCAGGTGTGGCAGAATCCTTTCCAAAGGGTCTATCTAAAAGACCCCAAAAGTGCACCGGTGGTTTTATTGTATAAATAAATGCCAGGTGAAGTGAGGAAATTAAGTCTCTGTTTCTTGGTTAGGGATATATGAATAAATATTAAAAGCAACAGGTGTTAAGGGGATCAGACCAGGGGGGTTAGAATTCCCCATTTTGTGGACCCTCAGGCCTTGGAGGATGGTCAAGAGGGGCCATGCCAGTGGAGTTGGAAAGTCGTAGGACCATCTCAGTGTGGACTGATCAATGGGCTCCTAGGCAGATTCCTCAGTGACTGATTTGTCTTCTGGTGCTTCTCATTCTGACCTCCAGGGTTTGACTGGAGAGGGGTGGATTCAGGGTTCAGTTCCAGGCACTTTGATAGCAGTTAGAGTACCTAGAATGGTATGAGTTTCTTCCCTAATGGCCTCTAGACAGCGAGAGAGAATAAATTTGGCCATAATTTAATTTTTGTTTAAAGCAAGTGGCTCTCTCCCTTAGTGAAGTTAGGCACTGGAGTGTTGACGTGGGCCAAAAAATGAATAGCATTTTTCTTATCAAGAAGAAACTCTTAGTGAGAATTTTCTAAATAACATCTCATGTGAACTTAAGCCTAATGTCTGGGAAGCACAATCTTTCAGACTCTAAAAGAAACATACTGATCCCTTTAATCTTTGGTTATAATTTCCTTTTGGGTGTTTAAGACCATACAGTTGACCCAAATTAATGAAGGTTTTTTTCCAAAGTCAGTTGACCCTCCAGGGTCACTCAGGCTTTGAAAGAGCCCCTGGTTCTGCTGACTTTCCTTTTACCAGTTCAATCTATATGAGGATAAATCGAAGGTCCTGCCAGACTATGGCTTTATTTGGAAGCGTCTAGAAAACTTTCTTCTGTGTTGACCCTCCCTTTTGTAGGCTGAGCACTAGTTTGGGTCTCTCTAATTGGGTCTCCATGGCCTCCCTGAGCATATCATTTTGTCTCAGGCTGCTCTCTTGGAGGCAGGAGACTGGGTTAGGTCATCTTGGGGATCAGCTCTTATCATGTACCCCAGAAAAAACCATGTGCTATTTTATCTGACCCAAGTGCCAGAGTATTGATGAGTCTAGGGAATGGGTCTCTGGTTAGGAAAACAGAAACAAAGGAAACCAAAGTATTCAGCAGGGTAGATCATACAAGAGACATACGGTAAACTCACCAAGAAAGCTTCAAGATGGCTCTCACCAGGAATGCCCAGAAACCTCAGGAATGACTAAGAGATAGGTGTCGCATGGTCATCCTTGGTAGCCTGAGAAGTTCGCCTAACTTCTAGATACTGCTACTCTAGCCAAACCAAAATTCACGGCTTCAATTGCTTTGGGGAATTTTATGACTAGCTAGTACACTAAAGACAATTTAATGCAACCTTAAGCTTGAAAATTAAGGGCAAAAGAGTTCATCATGGGAGCAGTGGGGAATGTGAAATATGTACAAGTGAGTAGAATATCCCAGAAGAAATGAGACCTTTCATAATCTGTTTTCATATGGAGCTTTTGGGTAAGTGATAATGAAGGGCAAGTTCAGAGAAAGATAATATCCTCTTAAAATTCATCTTTAGTTCTAATATAATATCTAAACACTTTTAATTAATTTCTCGATTTTAATATTTTCCTTTACTCATGTGTAGTTTTTTTTTTACACTACATTTTTTTGGTATTTTTGAGACAGGGTCTCCCTTTAGTCCCAGCTGGTCTAGAGCTCACTCTGTAGACCAGGCTGGCCTTGAACTCACAGAGATCCACCTGCCTCTGCCTCCTGAGTGCTGGTATTAAAGGCATGTGCCACCATGCCCAGCTAAAACTACATTTGTAAAATGAAGTAACATACTAATCAAAGCTATAACAAGCTGGATAACAATTTGGTTTTCCTCAAAATATTTCTCCATCTCTGAAGAAGTGTCCAGAGAAAAAGAAAAAGAAAAAAATAAAGCTATCAAATTTTTAACAAACAGAATCAAACATGCCTTCAGAGGTCTGAAAGCAAAAACAACAATAACAACAAAATGAATCTCAAAACCAAAACACTTTCAAAGCAAATAAACAAAAGACATACCCTAAAAGAAACACTTTGAGGGGCTGGAGAGATGGCTCAGCAGTTAAGAGCATTGCACGACATGGGTGCACAAACTTGCATGCAGACAGTACATTCATACACATACAGAAATAAATAAAATTAGTAAAAAAAATTAAAAACAGGTGAGTACTATATAAAAATACTCAAATCTTAGAAACCATATAAAATCGAGCAGACCTGAGCTTGGGTCTGGCTCGCTCGGGTGGCTGAATCAGCCGTAGAAGGGCGGTGTGTCTGGACTCCAGGTCCGGACCTGTTAGGAACACTTGGAGCCAACCGACACGGCTCTAGCCAGGACAGGCACCAACTTAAAGTGAAGGGATGGAAGAAAATATTCCAAGCAAATGGTACCAAAAAGAAAGCAGGAGTTGCTATTCTAGTATCAGATAAAATAGACTTCAAAGCAAAAGAAATCAAAAGAGACAAAGAGGGCCACTACATCCTTATTAAAGGAACAATTAATGATGAAGACCTCACAATCATGAATATATATGCACCAAACGCCAGCGCACCAAACTTTGTAAAGACAACTCTTCAGGACTTCAAGGCTCAAATTAACCCCAGCACAGTAATAGTAGGGGACTTTAATACCCCACTAAGTCCTTTAGACAGATCAACAGGACAAAAGATAAACAAAGAGACATCTGAACTGAATGATACAATACACCAACTGGATCTCACAGACATCTATCGAATATTTCACCCAAACACCAGAGAATACACTTTCTACTCAGCACCCCATGGAACATTCTCCAAAATAGACCATATACTGGGACACAGGGAAAAACTCAAAAAATACAAAAAGATTGAAATAATTTCATGCATTCTATCAGACCACAGTGCAATAAAGCTCAATATCAATACCAGGATAAGCCCTACACCGTACAAGAACACATGGAGACTAAACAACACTCTACTGAATAATGAATGGGTCAGGGATGAAATAAAGAAAGAAATAAAAACATTCCTGGAACTGAATGACAATGATAATACAACACAGCAAAACCTATGGGACACTTTAAAGGCAGTCCTAAGAGGGAAGTTTATAGCTCTAAGTGCCTACATTAAAAAAACAGAAAGAGCACAAGTGAATGATCTAACACAGAGGCTTAAAGTACTTGAGAGAGAACAACAAATGAACCCTAAACGCAGCAGACAAGAAGAAATAACAAAAATCAGAGCAGAAATCAATGAAATAGAAACAAAGAAAACCATACAAAAAATCAATCAATCAAAAAGTTGGTTCTTTGAGAGAATAAATAAGATAGACAGACCTCTAGCCCAGTTAACTAAAAGAAAAAAAGAACAACTCCAAATCAATAGAATCTGTGATGAAAGGGGAAATATCACAACAGACAATGAAAAGATCCAGACAACCATAAGAGATTACTTCAAAAACCTATACTCTACTAAATTTGAAAACCTAGAAGAAATGGATGAATATCTGAAAACCTGGGAACCACCAAAGCTGAACCAAGAAGAGATCGACAGCTTAAACAGTCCAATAATATATGAGGAAATTGATGATGTAATAAGCAGCCTCCCAAACAAAAAATGCCCAGGCCCAGATGGTTTCACAGCAGAATTCTATAAAATATTTCAAAAAGACCTACAACCATTACTACTCAAGCTGTTTAGAAGGATACAATTGGAGGGAGTTCTCCCAGATTCCTTCTATGAAGCCAGCATCACACTAATACCAAAACCAGGCAAAGATGCAACCAAAAAGGAGAACTATAGACCCATCTCCCTAATGAACACAGATGCCAAAATTCTAAACAGGATACTGGCAAATCGCATACAGACACACATCAAGAAGATCATCCATCATGACCAAGTTGGATTTATACCAGAGATGCAGGGATGGTTCAACATACGAAAATCAATAAACATCATCAAGCATATAAATGGACTGAAAGACAAAAACCACACCATCATCTCAATTGATGCGGAGAAAGCCTTTGACAAAATTCAACATCCCTACATGTTTAAAGTCCTGGAAAGAATTGGATTGGAGGGATCATTCCTTAATGTAATCAAAGCCATATACAGGAAACCCACAGCCAATATCATCCTAAATGGGGAAACGACAGCGGCATTCCCTTTAAGGGTAGGAACTAGGCAAGGCTGCCCTTTGTCACCACTCCTCTTCAATATAGTGCTTGAAACCCTTGCTAGGGCAATAAGGCAAGAAAAGGAAATTAAAGGAGTTCTAATAGGAAAAGAGGAAGTTAAACTATCCCTTTTTGCTGATGATATGATTGTATACTTAAGGGATGCTAAGAACTCCACCAGTAAACTCCTAGAAATGATTAAGAACTTCAGTAAAGTGGCAGGATACAAAATAAATCTAGAAAAATCAGTAGCCTTTCTTTACACCAACAATAAGCAACTGAAGAAGGACTACAAGGAGACCTTCCCACTTAAAATAGCCTCAAAAACAATAAAATACCTAGGAACAAACCTAACCAAACACACCAAGGATCTCTACAACAAAAACTTTAAACCTCTGAAGAAGGAAATTGAACAAGACATCAGAAGATGGACAAACCTCCCATGCTCATGGATTGGGAAAATAAATATAGTAAAAATGTCCATTCTACCTAAACTCATATACAGATTTAATGCAATCCCAATCAAAATCCCCAAGAGCTTCTTCACAGGTTTGGAAAAAAAAATCCTCAATTTCATTTGGAAAAACAAGAGACCCCGAATAGCCAGAGCAACCCTGAGCGAAAAGAGCAATACAGGGGGGATCTCTATACCAGATTTAAAACTATACTACAGGGCTATAGTCATAAAAACAGCTTGGTACTGGCACAAAAACAGACCAGTTGACCAATGGAATAAAACTGAAGATCCAAACCTGAGCACATACAACTTCAGCCACCTCATATTTGATAAAGGGGCCAAGAAGACACAATGGAGGAAAGACAGCATCTTCAACAAGTGGTGCTGGCAAAACTGGATCACCACTTGTAGAAGAATGAAATTAAACCCCTACCTCTCGCCTTGCACAAAAGTCAATTCCAGATGGATTAAAGACCTCAACGTGAAACCCAAAACTCTGGAGGTAATAGAAGAAAAACTTGGCAGCAGACTACAAGACATAGGTGTAGGAAAAGACTTCCTAAATCAGACAGCAGCTGCACAAGAAATAAGATCGACAATTGACAAATGGGACCTCATTAAACTCAAAAGCTTCTGTACATCAAAAGAAACAATAAAGGAAGTAAAGAGAAAACCCACTGAGTGGGAAGAAACCTTTACTGCAGATACATCTGACAAAGCATTAATTTCCAGAGTATACAAACTACTCAAAAAACAAAGAAAAAAGAAAACAAATGAATCACTCAAAAGATGGAGCAAAGAGCTGAATAGAGACTTCACAGAGGAGGAACTAGAGATGGCTGAGAAACATCTTAAAAACTGTTCAACGTCACTAATAATTAGGGAAATGCAAATTAAGACCACTCTAAGATATCACCTCACTCCGATAAGACTGGCCAGGATCAAGAAAACAAATGATACCAAGTGCTGGAGAGGTTGTGGGGAAAGGGGAACACTCATCCATTGCTGGTGGGAATGTAAACTTGTACAGCCACTATGGAAAGCAGTGTGGAGAACCCTTGGAAGACTCAAAATGAGCTTGCCATTTGACCCAGTCATACCACTCCTAGGTATATACCCACAAGACTCATCTTACTGCAGAAATACATGCACAGCTATATTTATTGCAGCTCTGTTCACAATAGCAAAAAGCTGGAACCAACCCAAATGCCCCTCAACTGATGAGTGGATAGAAAAAATGTGGTACATGTACACAATGGAGTTCTATGCAGCAATAAAGAAGGATGATATCATGAACTTTGCAGGTAAATGGATGGAGCTGGAGGATATTATATTAAGTGAAGTAACACAATCACAGAAAAACAAACGACGAATGGTATCCCTCATATGTGGATGCTAGCATCAATAACCCAGTTATTAATATTTCTTGTGAAGAGGGATGCATATTAAAAGAACAACAACAGAAAGACTGCATCAGAAAACTGACTGAAATGGTGAACCGGGAGGGGTGGGAGGGGCGGGAGAGGGACATGGGTCTATATTCTATTAATGTATATTTAATTTAAAATTACATGGTATTTTACTCAAAATTTATATAACAATAACTTTGGGATTAACATATACAAATGTTGTCTATAATTTTTGTGTTATGCAGTATCATCTTGTAACATCCTCTTTTACCTGTAGGATAATTTAACTTAAGGATTTAAGTTTGCTTCCCAAATTAACAACATGCACTCACCAAAAAAAAAAAATGGACAAATTTGATGAAATTTACACCTTGATCCCTGCCTATAGGTATGTATACTACAACTGCCTTTTTGAGACTCATGGGTCAAAAAATAAAATAAAATTTAAAAAGGGGAGATACAGTTACATATTAAACCTTTTTGTCAAAAACTTTCAATTTAATCTTAAGACTAACCATGGGAAAAGATTTGTATGTTCCCACAGGTCAAAACGTCACCAACTCAAAGGCTGAGAAAGAAAGGATACAGCCTTCCGTCGTGTAGGTTGTACCAAGAAATACCAGCAGAGAAGTTCACCCATCTTAACACTAAAAGGAAGAAAAGCCTCAGACTGCTACAGGCATCAAACATCTCTGAGGACCATAGGTGTAACATCTGTTTACAGTGAGTCCTAATGAACTTTACCTTCTAGGTGCAGCACAGTTTCAATATGAGAGACCTCCTTACCTCTTTTTCATAGAACAAAGAAAAACAGGGTGGTAATGAAGTCATCCTTTAACGGTAAATTAGAGCTGACTGTTATAGAAGTAATCTCTTATAAAACTGGAAAAACTGCTTTCTTTAATTGACTAATATACATAGGAACTGTAAAAAGGATTATTGTCTATTCAGAAACAAATATAATACTAAAGTCTCTTTAAGTAGTTCATATAATTAATACAAGAGAGCACTGATAGCAGCAATGGATTATTCTGCCAAGGAGATGCTAGCCAGGGGACCCAACCCCCCCCCCCAAAAAAAGGTTAAGGCTTATTGCCTGTAAACTGGGATATCTGCAAGAAAAGAGGTGGTAAGGTCTGCCCTGCTGTCAATGACCTAATGTAACCATGGGAGGATTGTATCGAGATCGCACTTACAAGTATACAGTTGGTCTCTGGAATACCAGAGAGTGTTACCAAAGGCCACTGAACTAATAAAGCAAAGGTTAGTCTCCTTGAGTCAAGCAAAACTCCGCCACCAACATCAGCTACACCCCAACTGCTTGGTGATACTGTGCAGCAGAGGCAGCCATATGTCTGTATATCCCAACTTTATTTGATTATTAGCTCTCTCCTTGGACAAATAACTCGAGGATGTTGCCACAAGCTTATACCTTCTAGCGATTAGGAGATATATATGCCACAGTAAGGCCTTGTCATCTCTCTCAGGGGGAAAAAGAAAAGTAATTCAGGGATTAAGACACCATCCAGACATCTGTGTCTATACCAAAGTAACCTACCATAATAACTAGCAATGTTTAAATACATATATATCTAACCGCTTGTGCTTCATTAGTAGGATTGGAAGCCTGTCCCTGGGCAATCGGGCAGCCCATGAAAGGAAACAGCCAGAACTGATTAGAGTCCAAGACGACATCTCCAGACAAAGTAGACTGTTGTGCTTCTTGTCCACCTGTGCCCCATCTCTAAGCCTAAGGAACAATCTGTGGAAGAGGGGGAGTGGTATATTGTAGGAGCTGCGATTGGGGTGAACGGTAAAACTATGACAATATAGTCTGGACACTTATTTGATCAACTTGATTGAACATTCAAGCCCCTCCAGCTGGATGGTGGGAGCCTTGGGCTCTGTGGGCTGGGACACAACTGCTTGCAAATTGGTTTTATATGAAGGAATCTTGTGCTGGGAAAAAAAAAAGAAAAGGAGCTAGATACTGACATTTGAACTAACTGGGAATATAAAATGCTAGTTGTTTTATTTATAGTTTGTATTGGGTTGGTCTCTATATTTTTCTGAAATACACAACATCACAGTGTAACACTTTCTTTTACTTGTAGGACAATTTAAAGGAATTAAGCTTAAATTTTTACTTCCCAAATAAGTAGAAGTCTTAGTCCAGTCATATAGCGTTAAAGAGCAAAGTGTTTATTGGGTAAAATTTATTTAGCAGGTACTCAACTCTGCCCAAGCTTTATCCACCAAGTATAGGATATTTTAAGGCTTAGTGAATTGTTTAGATTAGTTAAATTTAGGTGTAGGTTTTGGTGGAAATGGTAATACAATTGAACTAATTGGGAATATAAAATGTTAATTGTTTTATTTATAATTTGTATTGGGTTAAGGTATACAAATGGCCTATATATTTTTTCTGAATTACACAACATCACATTATAACACTTTCTTTTACTTGTAGGACAATTTAAAGGAACTAAGCTTAAATTTCCTTCCCAAATAAGTAGCATACAGTCAATGAGAAACAGTTTGGGTAAATTTAATGAAAGCTTATGCCTTGGCTCCTGTTTATGGGTATGTGTAATACAACTTAGGCATCTATAGGTCAAAACATAAAAATCTAAAAAAAAAAAAAAAAAAGAGGGAGGTGGGAGGTGGGGTACTATCCTTTCTGGGATACAAATGGAAAACTCTGTGTTTCAATCCTATTGATAAATTTTCAATTTTTCTGATCTTGAAAATAACAATGGGAGGAGAATTTTATGTTCCCACAGGTAAAAGTCACCAATCTAAATGCCTGAAAACATACAACTTATGGCTGTGCAGGATGAACTGGGGAATGTCAGCAGAGAGGTTGACCCATCTGAACACTAAGGAATGAGGAACATCAGACTGCCTGAGACACGGTCACTGAGCATCTCTCTGAATAATATTGGGGTTGACTGTTAATAATGGACCCTAATGCTGAGAAACCTTCCTACCTCCCCCCCCCTTTTTTTTTCTTTTTTTTTTGAAAAAAGAAAAACAGGATGGTAATGAAACCACTCCCAAACTGTAAACTAGAGCCAATTGTTACGGTGGTAATTTCCTATAAAACAGGCACAACGTATTAACTGATTGATAGGCATAGGAACTGTGAAAGGATATTTCTCTATCTAGAGCCAAATTCAATAGTAAAGTGTTTATAAGTTGTGTAATTAAGCAAAATATATTACTACAGGAAAGCTCTGACATCAGCAATGAATTATTCTGCCTAGGAGATGTTGGCTAGGGGATTCAAACCCGCCCCCCCAAATTATAAAGGCCTTTTGCCTATAAGTGGGATATATGCAAGGAGAAAGGCAGTAAGTCCCTGTTGTCGAAGACCTGGTGTGAGCATGAAAAATGTTATGAGACGTCACTTGCTAGCGTACAACTGGCCTCTGAAATGCTAGAGAGCGTTACCAAAGGCCACTAAAGCAATACAGCAAAATATTGGTCTCCCTGAGACAAGCAAGACTCCTCCGTCAATATCAGCTACACCTCAACAGCCTGGAGATACTGTGCAACAGTGGCAGCCAAGTGTCTATATATATCCCAAATCTATTTGGCTATTAGCTCTCTCCTTGGAGGAATAACTCACAGCGGATGCCACAAGCTTATGTCCTCTAGTGGTTAGGAGATGTTATAAGCCACAATAAGAACTTGTCACCCTTTATAGAGAAACCACAGTTTGCGGATTAGCATACCATCCAAGCATCTGTGTCTATGCTCACAGCTTAGCTTGACATAATAAGTGGTACTGCTTAAATGCCTGTACATCCAATAGCTTGTGCTTTGTTAGTATGACTAAAAAGGGTATCACTGGAAAAGCTGTCAACCCATGAAGGGAAACAACCTGAACAGACTGGAGTCCAAAATGACAACTCCAAAGAAATTAGACTGTTTTCTTCTCACCCACTTGTGCCCCTTTCCCAAAGCCCAGGGAACAAACTGTGGAAGAGGAGGCGTGGTAGATTGTAAGGGCTGTGGAGAGATAGGGGTGAATCATGAGACTATAGGAATATAGTCTGGACACCTGATTGATCAACATGCCTGTGCATACAAGCTTCTCCAACTGGACTATGGGAACCTTGGGTTGTTCAAAATTTGGACATAGATACTTGCAAAATGCACCAATTACTTAATTGTATGACATACTGAGTAACATCATTGTTATCTGCAAATGACTGTGTCATTGTATTGTAGAATCCCTTAAATTAAAAAAAAAGAAACCATATAAAATCAAAACCCAAAATAATGTTTTTTAGAAACAAGTTAAAACAATGTAAAAACCTGGAACTAGAGATATGGCTCAGCAGTTAAGAGCATGGGCAGCTCTTGCAGAAGACCTGGGTTGGATTCTTAGCACCCACATGGCAGCTAACAACCATCTGTAACTCCAGTTCTGGGCATCTGATGTCCTCTTCTGACCTCCATGGGCATTGTAGGACATGTATGTGGGACACTTCCATACATATAGCCAATACACTTATACACATAAAATAAAATAATAAGTTAACAATATACTCATACACTTAAATATACATATATGTGTATGTTTATATATAACATATAATAAAAATATAATGAAATATTTTTAAAAATCAAAATAAAACCCTATAACAGACAGCTTAATGAAACAAAGTTATGAAAGAGGAATTAATAAAGAGAAATACTGAAGAAAAACAAATCTGAAATGTAAGAAATGAAATACAGTCTAATCAAAGTTTTGTGGGAAATCTCACCAAGAGAATAAATTAAGAAGAGGCTATAACAAAAATAAAATATCAAGAGATGCTCCTGAAAAAAGTGTAACTTTAAATTTAGGGTGATACCTAGAATTTTTTTTTATTTTTTATTTTTTGTATGTGTATGAATGTACTGTCTGCATGCAGGTCTGTGCACCCATGTCGTGCAATACCGCGGAGGTCAGAAGAGGGTCTCGGATTCCCCTGGAACTGGAGTTCTCCTGGAATTGGAGTTACAGACCGTTCTTAGCCGCCATGTGGGTGCTGGGGATCGAACCCGGGTCCTCTGCAAGAGTGTTGGTGCTCTTAACCGCTAGGCTATCTCTCCAGCCCCGATACCTAGAATTTTTATGATGGAGAGAGTTCGGAACATTGTAAGTCTTGTGTCAAATTATCGTGGGCCATTTTTAGTGGTTCTGTTTGACCTAATAGATTTATAACCAGAAGGTTAGTCATTTGGAATGGACAAGCAGCACTAGTTTTGCTTTGGGATGTACTAACAAACCATTAAGTTCTAGCAACCTCAAAGCTAGTATCATCAGTTAGTGTCTGAGGTTAAAAAAATGTGTCTTGATTTATAACTTTAAGGTAAAAAAACCAAAGAAAGATTTGCAAGCAGATTGGGACTCATGATGAGCTGTACCAGATAATGGAGCAGTAGACAGGAGCGTGGGGCCATGTCAGACAGGATGAGGTTAGGCTAGGCCCTTTATCAACATCGGTGGTAAGAAAACATTTGAAATAAAGTAAAGCACTTGCAGTGGCTTTGCAGGCCAAGGGAGTGTCCTTGGGGACAGACAGTTTGGAGCCCATTTTGGGGTGTTTGATGTTTTAGGACAGGGTAAGGTTTAAAGGAGTTCTCATGACCTAGGTCATCACCCAAGGTCATAGGAAAGTCAGAGGAGTGTCCCAATCTTCAGAAGGAAGTGTCCACACCTTGTGAAGATTCAGGAAATGAGGTGAAGGCCGGAAGCAAGGATTTGCAGAGTCCTGAGTGGGGCTGAGATCTGGGGAGCCTTACCCAGATATCTTACCTTACGCAGATAGATGGTGTATGAGTGTATCAGGAAGAAAAACAGGCCAAGAGCCTCCAGTCTGGAGAACAGATGGATAGATGATGGAAAGAGAGAAGGAACAAAGAGAGAACCCAAACGGGGTTTATGTGGCACAGCAATAAAACCCCTAAATGGGTCAGCACTTATGGAGACAGGGCCTCAAAATCTGTGAGGCTACAAAGCACATCTGGAGGCTATTTAGCCTATGTGGCAAGCTCAGAGGAATAAGCCTTGAAAGAAGAGTTATAGGAAAGTTCTCCCAGAGGGAAGGGCCAGGACTTGGGACCCCAAAACCCTTCCCAGGTTTCGGCACCAAATGTTAGAATTGGGGATGAACAGACAACATGAGAATAAAGAAGGAATTGAATCTGACTTCAGATACTTTATTAGCTATGAGGGGCATGCAACCTTCCCTCTTGGGAATGGAGGTTATGAGCTGGGGTTGGGGGAGGTCTGGGGTTTATAGGTGGGCCTAAGAAATCCCAGAAAGACAGTCACGCCTTGCCGGAATCCCATAAGGTGTGCTGTGTCTTCTTCAGTGGTGCCATGCTCTTTCCTTGGTTCTGGGAAGGAGGGGTGGGAGTTCTGATAGGGGGTTTGATCAGGAATCAGACTTACAAAGGAGGCTGATAAGAAACCAGATGACTTTTGCTAGGGGCTATGTGTTCGGAAATAGAAGTATCTTTCTCCTGGAATGAGGAGGCAGTGTGGGTAAATGGTCAGTTCAGTTCAATCATTTGTCAGGCTGATTTTCCTTCACACCCTTCCACTGTTTGAGGGCATTTGAAATGGTATTATGTATAATCAAAGAAGAAGGCCCTCACCAGACACTAACTCTGCCTTTGTCTTATATTTACCAGTCTCTATACCTGTGAGAATTAAATTCCCTTTGCTTATAAATCACACAATATGTGCTAGTTTACTGTAATGGCTCAGTAGAATAAGATACCAGGCACATGGCATCATTCTCTGAACCAGCTAAGAGGTTTTCAATCTTTAGGATGAGAGAGTATGGTGTTGGTGTGATAGATGGAGCTTTAGAGGACTAACACTGCCCTGATTTTCACATCTGATTCCAGGTCCTGACACTCTACAGGCTGTGTGTTTGTGCTCCCAGCCCAGATCTGCTTTAAGCTTAGCATTTGATTTCCCTTTCAACCTACTTGAAGCTTAGACTTCTTTGGAATGTTTCCAATCCCATTATAATCTCTAGCTCCTGCCGTGGCTCTATGGCTGCACATTCTTGCTATAGCTGCCAAAACTTTCTACCAACTCCAGGGGGGGCATAATCATTTATACGTGGGGATCTTAATGAAGTCAGACTACCTAGAAGAAGAAAATAAAGACAGACAGAAAAGTTGTGCTCTCACCCAGTCTTTGCCTCAATCAAACCATCTCCTTTTACTCTACCTTTGGGTGTACAAACCTCCCTTGTTTCTCTTCTTCTTTCCAGATCGATGGTGGGCATGCTCTTTTTTTCCATACTGGAAATCAAACCCAGGGCTTCACACTTACTAGTCGAGAGTTCTTCCACTGAGGTACATTCCCAACCTGGCCTTGCTCTCCTAAACACTTATGAAGTGATTTTGCTTAAACCAAGATACCGGCATCCCCCCCAATGTCCTCGCCCTGGGAATAATCCATAATCCCACCCAGGTCACCTTTCTCCTTATTGACTTTGGTATATTACACACTATTGATCCTTTCTAATTTAGTTCCATGATGACTATAAGTTACCTTCTGGTTCCTAAGAACCATTAGTGTATCCCTTTTCCATCTCCAAATGTGGGTTCTCACTTTTTCTCTTTCTCCTTCTCTCTCCTCCTTCTTTTCCTCCCTCAAATACTGCAAAATATACATAACAAAATGTACCATCCTTACCATTTTAAGTTGGAAGCTCCATTGTGTTAAGTATTTTCACACTGCAAGGAATCTGAAGAATTCTTTTTTAAAAATTGAAACTCTACAACCATTAAACAACTATTCTGCCCCCACACAGACACACATACACTACCAACCACACTTCTAGTTTCTGTCTCTGTGAATGTGACAAATCTTACATATGTGGATTCATAGAGTATGTGTCTTCTTGTGACTAGCTTATTCACTTACCATAATGTGATTATTCATTCTGTATGCACTTGGCTAGGCCAAAAATATTGGTCCATGTATTTTCTGGATGTTTCCATGAAAGTGTTTTACAGTTGAGATTAACATTTAAATCACCGAACATTAAGTAAACTGAGTAGGATTGATCCCATTAAGTGAAAACCTTAAAAGAACCAATATGGGGCTGGAGAGATATCACAGCAGATAAGAGCACTGACTGTTCTTGAAGAAGACCTAAGTTCCCAGCACACACATGGCGGCTAATAACTATCCATAACTCCAGTTCCAGGGGAATATGATGCCCCCTTTGGAGCTCTGTGGGCATTTCAACAACACTGGTGTCCTTATACACATACAAGCTCATACACATAAAATAAAATACTCTTTTAAAAAGAACCAATATTATTTTCCTACCTCCCCAAATAGCCCTCCCACATCTTCTATTTAAATACAGAAATCTAAAAACTTTGAAGCCAGGATCTATGTATGAGAAAGAATATATTACACTTGTTTTCTCAGACTTGGGTTGTTTCACGCAAACGTTTTCCAGTTTCATCCATTTTCCTGCAAATTTCATAATTTCACAGTGCAAATAGATTATGTAATATTATCCAGGAATTGTAATTCCTCTTTGTGGTTCTTAATCTCGATGAAATCATTTTAAAATGGACCTAGAAGAAAACTCGAGGACCATTTTATTAGAGTTTAAGAGAAAAGCCACACAGAGAGGAAGCTGAAAATCTCAGAAAGTGCAGGGTGGAGGGAGGTGAAGAAGAGGACAGAGAGTCACGCCTTTTAAGTTAAGCTTGGAGGTTGGCAAGCGGCTGAAGAAAGCAGAAGGGGCAGGTCTTCAAAGAAATGGTGAGAAAATCCATAGTACCATGTTTAAGCTTTTGGCCAGTGTCCAAAGGAAAAGAGAAAGAAAAGAAATGGTTGTGTGTGTTATATTAGAACTCAGGAAAGCTGGCAGGCTTAACAGTGAACATCCTCAATCAACCACCCTAAGGGTGACTTGGGGATAGAGAGTAAATTATCTCATCAAGGGGATAATTGTTCCTCTCATCTCCTTAACATTTCTTGAGGTAAATCAGCTTTCCAAAGGTGGGGGTGGGGATTGATAGGTCCAAATGGATCAACTCTCAAAGAAGGCACAATAGCAACTTAACACAAAATACACTCACCTGGGAACAGACTACTTCAATTGGAATTTGCCTTCATTAGACTGACCTGTAGCGTGTCTGTGGGGCATTTTCTCAATGCTGATTGACAGGTGAGGGCCCGCCCACTCGGGGTGCTGCCCTCCTGGGTTGCATCAGAAAGCTCTGGCTGAACATAAGCCAGGGAAAGCAAGCAGCACCTTTCCCTGGTCTGAACTTCAGCTCCTGACTTCATTTTCCTCCTACTTTGAGTTCCTGCCCTGACCTTCCTCACTGATGAATGATGAACTATTACCTGGAAGTGTAACTTGAAATAAACTCTTCCCTCTCCAGGTTGTTCTTGGTCAGTATTTTATCACAGCAAACTAAAATACATGTGTACAGTGTGTCTTGATATGTTCCCCCGACCTGTCACTCCGAGACCTTCCAATCTTCCCATCATACCTCCCTCAAACTCCACGTTCCCTTTTTAGAATTTTTTTGGTGCACTGAGTTCAGTTAGTGCTGACATATGTGCACTGGAGCATGGTCAACCTACATGGCCACATTCCTAAATAAAAGTGAGTCAGGCTGGAGAGACAGCTCAGCAGTTAAGACCACTGGCTGCTCCTGCAGAGGACCAGGGTTCGATTCTCACATGGCAGCTAAACCATCCAATAGCCCCAGCTCCAGGGGAATCCAATGCCTTCTTCTGGCCCTATGGGTATTGTCTGACACAGGTGCGCTTACACACATACAGGCAATACACTCATACATATATAAAGGTAATTTAAAAAGTGACTCTCCTTCCTACAGCAGCCGCCAAGTCCCTGCAGCTCCTCAGCTAGGGCGGGGTCTTGGGAACCCCTCCACACTCCATGCTGGATGTTAGATCTGGGCTTCTCAGAATTCCAAGGGACACACAGATGTCCACTTCCTCCAGAGACTGTCAATCTTCTGACCTCTTCCCCTCTACCTGAGGTCCTGCCCCCTGGCTATGACTGGGTGGGCCTCAGTGGCCATCCTGCTACTGTTGTTGCTGCTAGTCCACCATGTGCCCACAGGTAGCCCGCCCTGGAAATTCCAGAAGTAAATCACGTTCCCGGAGTGACTTAAGTCTCGTATGCCTGTCTTTTATCAGGGGTTCGCACCATTACAACACTGGAGTTTTTAACTAGCTTGATCTTGTGCACATCTGGGGTAGGTAACCACAGATGCTGGAGTTCATGTGTGCAACAGCCAGCCGTGTCATGTCCAGAGAACAGCACTTCACAGTACTCCCTATCCTCCGGCTCTTCCATTCTTTCTACCCCCTTTCTGCAATGTCCCGGATGTCCCATCTACAGCTGAGCAGGTAGTCGCACAGCCTCAGCAGTGCTGATGGTCAGTGTCTCTGCAGTAAACACTACTCACTGCAATAAGAAGTTTTTCCTGACTAAAGTTGGAAGCAACACAGATCTATGATCTACACATCAATGTTTAGAAGGCACTTTGAGAGCATGACAGTTTAGAAAAACAACATCAGTAGACACTTCCCTTGGGCCTACACATGGATTTGGGCCATGTTTACAGTGATAGTTGTGAATTTCTTCCTGTGGCTCAGGCCTCAGATTCAATCAATAGAACAGTTGGGGCTTTCTATAAACAGTCTTGTCACTACTGCACTAGTGGGTGCATCTTCCCTGGCATATCGTTGTTGTGGCGTGCAGGGTACAGGCCTGGATAAGGCATCCATGTCTTTTCTCCCCCAGCAGCCTGCATGGCATTTCCCAGCACTGTGAGCTAGGCAGCAGAGTTTCCTGATCAGTTCAAGATTGGTTTCTCTGCGTCCTCCAACTGAAATACATTGTGTCTTCAGCAATAAGGGCTTACCAACTAATTACAATGGACAACCAAGAGCAATAACCTGTAATGTTGTGCTTGCCTCTGCAGCCTCTCTGACCAATAGCTTCTAAGGAGGTAATCCATGCCTGGCACTGAGATTTTCATTTGGTAAATCATGTCTTCTGCAAACAGCATTGTTCACCAGTGTGGGTTACTTCTGTTCAAACTCCTTTACATATTATATATGTATATATATTATACTATAATATATATATAATAGTATTATATATATATATTTAAAAGATTAAATATATATAAAGATATATATATTTAAACATTGCAGATGACCTGGGTTCAGTTCCCAGCACCCACATCATGGCTAATAACCATGTTAAACACCAGTTCCAAGGATCCAGTGCCCTCTACTGGTCGCTGTGAGCAGTGCACACATATGGTGCACCCATACATTGTGTAGGCAAAACATTCATACACATGAAATAAAAAATAAACAAAATTTAATTAAATATAGATTTTTATTATATCAATTAACAGTCTGGACTAATGGCATTTCTTCCTGCATCCTTAGTTTGTTCATCTCTTCTTATCCCTCCTTTCCCCTGTCCACCTGTTCCTATCCCCACTTAATCCTTTAGCTCCTAGTATTTCTCTTCGCCGGGTTCTTTGCTATTACAGATGTTATCCTATCTCTTTATTATATTTATTTTTACTCGGCTTGCAAGACCACAGGTTCCCAAGCAGCTTCGTCCTGCACCCATATTTGGGTTAAGCCTTCCGCTGGCCCCTCCTTCCCCCGTTCCCCTCTCTTCACTACCTGTTTGAAGCCTTCTGCCCCCAGTATTCCCTGTCTGGATTTTAATTTCACTTGTATTCCACTCGCTCTCCTCTCCCTAAATGCATCCTTCCTCCAGCAATGGCCTAGTTCTAGTCTTTTAGCTTCTACATATTCTCCGTGTTAAAGACAAGAAACAGAACTTTTGAAGCTAGGATTCTCATGGGTGAAGTTTTGCATTGTTGCCCCTCTGGGCTTGGGCAACCTCACTTGGCATGCTATTTTCCTAGTTCCAGCCATTTATCTACAAATTTCCTGATTTCTTTTTTCTTTACAACTAGTTCCATTGGTTCATGCACCACATTATCCATCCATTAGTTAGTTGATGGACATCTGGGTTGATTCCATTTTCTATCTATTGTGAATGGGATGACGATGAACATGGATGTGTGGCTATCTCTGTAGTAAGGTATAAATTCCTCTGGGTACATGCCCACGAGTGGACTATCTGGGTCATACAGCAGTTCTAGTTCTAGTTTTTCGAGAAACCTCCAGGCTTATTTCCAGAGAGCTTGTACCTTATACACATCTACCAACAGTGTGTAAAGCATGTATTTTCCCACATCCATGTCAGCAGTTATTGTCTTTCTATCCCTTATAATGGGCATTCTGATTGAGGTGAGATGAAATCTTATTGTAATTTTAATGTACATTCTCTGATGTCTAAGGATAGAACCATCAATCGTAAGCTTAAATAAACTCTTCCTTTTATAAGTTCCTTTGGTCATCGTGATTTTATCACAGCAACAGAAAAGTGACTTATACTCTAGGCAAACACTCTATCACCTAGAAATATCCCAACCCTTCTTTTACTTTCTTATTTTCAAACAAGGTCTTACTACATTGCTTTGGCTGGCCTTGAGCTCATGGTGAGACTCAGACAGGTCTTAAATTTTTGATTTCCCTGCCTCTATATCTCCTCTTTTTAAAAAAATTATTCTATTTACTAGTTTTATTTTATGTGTATGAGTGTATTGCCTGCATGCATGTAAGTGCACCCGGTTTTGAATTTCCCTGGAACTGGAGTTACAGATGGTTGTTAATTGTTATGTGGGTGCTGGAAATCAAACCTAAGTCGTCTGTAAGAGCAGCCAGTGATCTTAATTGCTGAGTCATCTCTCTAAAGACCTGAAAATAGAATGGAGCAGTGGTGGCTCGGAGAACTGGAGTACAAAGGTGCCAAGTCACACGAGCAACTAGTCACAAGAACCCTATAGTATTGAGGTTAGGTGGACTTGGGTTGAGTCTTGGTTCTGTCACTGTTTGCTAAGTGACTTGTATCCATCTCTCTGTGAACTTTAGTTAACTCATGAGAAAATAGAGAAAGGGTACCTCAGGGGGATGTCCTAGAGTGGCAGTGGGGTTACGGCAAATGGAAAGAGCTCTCACTGACCTCCCGGGGGATCAACTGTCAGGCTGTTTCACCCCTTACCTCAATGGGAGTAACCTCAAATTCTTGCTTCTGAACTCAGCTAGGTATTGTGATAAAGGAATGCTGGGATTGCCCCATGCAGTGAGTGGGTAAGTACCCCAGCCCAGCCTCTTCTGCCCCTTCTTGGTGTAGACAAAAGGCCTCTTCCCTGCACATGCTAGTCCAGCAGTGTCCACTAGGGGTCACCGCTGTAGTATCTCACTGCCTTGTGCTTTCAGTTGGTACAACCAGGGGCTCTCGGTGGTCCTCAGCTTGGGATCACACCTCCGCCTGAGACAGCCATCTTACAGTGTCTCTGGCCATCTGCTTTCTGCACTTATTACTAACATAATAACTTGGTCTTACAAATTGAAACTGCAATCTGTGTTTTTTAGAAAACTTCTAGTTTTATTATAGAAATCAGAGAATCAAATGGGGAAAATGGGTCATAACTTCACTAACAGAAGATTCATAGTTTTTATCATATAGCGCAATAGTCTTCTATGTTTCATTTTGCATGGGAGTCCATATTTTAAAATCAAAATGGTATTATTTCTTCATGTTATAATTTACTTCTTTACTCAGCAACAAAATATCATAAATTTTTTTCCTTGCCAGCAAGCATAGATTTAGTTCACCATATTGCACTGTACTGCACTCCAGTGACAGGGGTAAATTTCCCATAACCACTCTTATTTTTTATTTACTGCTAGCTTATTTCCATTATGAATAGTACTATGGTAAAAATAATAAATCTCTGCCCCAGGTTACCTTCTTCCCTCCCATGCTGAAAAAGTACCCTCTGGTTGATAGACCGGCTCCTCAGCAGTGGTTCCTGGCCTGAGCTGCATGCTCCAATGCGCCTGGTAGCTCTCCCCTGTACTGAGAATCACCGAATGCTCTACCACTGAGCTACACTCCAGCCTTCTAGAGCTTATTTTTAGCTTTGTTTTCCCTTTTGTCTACAGACTTGCACATTTTTTAAATTTTTTTTAATTTTATTTATTTTTGTATGTGTATGAGTGTACTGTCTGCATGTAGGTTTGTGCACCCGTGTCGTGCAATGCCGCGGAGGTCAAAAGAGGGTCTCGGATTCCCCTGGAACTGGAGCTCTCCTGGAATTGGAGTTTCAGACGGTTCTCAGCCGCCATGTGGGTGCTGGG
Organism: Rhizomys pruinosus; assembly: GCA_009823505.1. Lineage (NCBI taxonomy): Eukaryota > Metazoa > Chordata > Mammalia > Rodentia > Spalacidae > Rhizomys > Rhizomys pruinosus. Next base: position 1,281,060 of record VZQC01007999.1, read on the forward strand.
GATCGAACCCGGGTCCTCTGTAAGAGCGGTCGGCGCTCTTAACCGCTAGGCCATCTCTCCAGCCCCCGACTTGCACATTTTTTTATCTATTTAATGTGTTTAAGTCGTTTGCGGTTGTTTTAATGAACACCATGACCAAGGCAGCTTACAGAAGGAAGAGTTTATTGGGGTTATGGTTCCAGAGGGACAAGAGTCCAGCATGTGGGGAACCAGCCTAAACAGAAAGCCAACCATTCACATCTTCAAGCACTTGCAGGAAACAGGGACAGCAAGCTGGAAGTGGGGCAAAGCTACGAACTCTCAAAGCTCCTCCCGGTGACATGCTCCTGCCAGCAAGGCTGAATCTCCTAAAGGTTCCACGGCATCCGCACCCACCCACCAACCCCAAAGCACCACCAGCTGAACAAGTATTTAAATATGTGAGCCTATAGGGGGCGTTTGTCACTCAAACACCACAATCATTGTTCTTAATGCTGGAATCAGCTCAAATTTGGCCAGTAGGAGTTCCTCCATAATGGGATGTTCCTTGGGATGGGTCTCTGTCATTTTGGATGTCATCTTGAACACCATCTTGGAATGCCATCTTTCTGGATTACTCTGTTTCTAAGGTGCCTCATTAATCTCAGTGGGAGGTGATGTGTTTACAGGCCATGTCAGAAGGCAGGCCTGGGAGATGTGTGTTCACAAGTGTGAGTCCATGTTGCTATGTCTGAATCCAATCCAAGTATTAATTTGACCTTATCTTGCTTTTCTCTGGGCACAGCGGAGGGTAGTGGAATGACTAACTGATGAAGAAACAAGGTGAGGCATTTGGCTGCCAAGGAACCATGTGATTTCCTGTCACACTGACATCGCTGTGGTTCACTGTATCCTATGATATAAAGTTTCAAAATTATTACTTCTGAAAATGCATCTACCCGTTGAACCTTCATTTCTTTGCCCTTTTTTGTTTTCTGAGGTTATAAAGTTACTTGGAACTATGCTTTTCTCTCCCTCATGAATTTGTTCCCCTGCCCTCACAGATAAGTTCTCAGTAGCCAGTGCTCTATCTTTCTAGTCTCTTGTTTGTTTCTTTTCGAAAAGTAAGCACACAATCACCTTCCTTTTTATCACATCGAAGGCATCACTGCACTGTCAGCTGGTGCATTCCTGTATAACCCAGCAGTCACTCTCTGTGGGCACATTTAGCTGGGCCTGGTTCTCCCTTGGGTGGAAGGAGCCGAGCTCCTGCTACCTACTCTCTTTGATGGACAGCGTGCCTATTGCAAATAACTTCCAAGCAGAATCATCCGTGCACGTTAAGTGGTGTTTGCCTGCTGGATCTTCTGGGTAAACTTTAGATACAAGAATGCTGGGCTCAAGAGCAAAACTATATCTAACTTATTAACAGCTGTGTGTGCGCACCTATGTGGGCAAGTGGTGTGTGTGTGTGTGTGTGTGTGTGTGTGTGTGTGCACTTGGAAGCTGGCAGCCAACCTCAGATGCCATTCTCAGAAACACCATCCACCCTCTATAATACAGGGTCTCTCATTGGCCTAGACCTCACCAATTAGGCTAAACTATCTGGTTATCTAGCACTATAGAGCCCCATCTCCCTGTCCCAGGTCTGAGATTACAAGTACAACATCCAGTACTTTTACATGAGTGCTGGGAATCAAACTCAAATTCTCCAGCTTGGAAGGCAAACGCTTTACTGACTCAGCTATCTCTACAGCATGGAGAGCCGTATTCAGTGGATCAGCCTTTGGCTGGCCATGTGGATTTTAAACATCCCTACTGGTGATTTCCATGCATCACGTCATCTGGGTTGAGAGTCTTTAAGTATAGCTCCCACCACGGGATGTCATTCACAGCCTGGATGGTTAGTCAGTTGAGGAGTGCTTTTCATTTTGTTTTGTTTTGTTTTGTTTTGTTTCATTTTGTTTTGTTTGAGACATGGTCTATTTAGTCTCAACTGACCTGGAATTACTATGAATTAAATGTGATTACAGGCATGCGCCACCACATCCAGCTAAAACTTTGTTTGGTTTTTGCTAATTCTTCTCTTTCAGCTCCTTTAATGTCGCATATACTTGCTGCCTCCTGGCCTTAACCTCTCCTCCCTCTCAAAAGAGCCCCCTTTCTGAGAGGTCACAGTCTTTATTGTAGCCTGTAAGTGCCTGGCTTTGGGGAGCAGTATTGCTGACATGTGTTGAGTTTGAAACTAAGTGTTTAGTAGGGTTCTACTGAGATGGGGATCTATGTGTAGGTTTGGCTAGGCCATGTACCCACTCTTGTCCATGTGGTCTTGGGTTAGCCACCTATTCTGCCCAGATCATGTCCCCCTTTTCTCACACTGTGCCCCACCAACCACACAGCCCACATTTGTTACAGCATTGAGAGTGCAGGTAAGAGTTCAAAATTGTTGTGCCTGGTCTGGGAGATTGGTTGGGGAAGCAGCCTCAGCAGACTCTGCCTTGCAGAACATTCCGTACTTCAGTTTACAGTTCCTCCTTGGGTCACATGATTTCTCCAAACAACATCCTGGCCCTCATCCTGTGCAGCCTCTTCAAAATACCAGCTGATATTCACATGGCAGAAAAAGAGCTATAGAAGGGTCAGTTCCAGCACCCTTCCCACAACCCATCTACAGCAGTGGAGGGGAGGCTGGCCACTCCTGAAGTTGGGGAAATTGACCATACTTATACAAGATGAGTAATAGCTATATGTTTATCAGGAAAGTTCCTAACTGCCCCCACCTACCCCTTAGACACAAAATAAGTTGTCTTAGGACACAGCCTGGGAGAAGACCCTCATTGCTTTGAGGCTCTTGCCTATTGGTTACAATAGTCCCTGCAAGGGTCCAGGTCTTAGGGCCATCTCTAAGGACATTTCTAGGGAGTCTCATACTTGATTCATCCATCCGGCCACTGAGAACTGGGAAGGAGAATCGTGTCATACCCACGATACACTTCATCTCTAGGGTCCTGCACTTGGTACGTATGTCATAAAGGCAATCGGGCACCAGAAGCACGGGTTGGGTGTGTCTGGGGAGAGGGTGGCCCACTCCACTCTGTGGAGCAGGAGCCCTGGGGCAGTCCTCCCCTCCCTCAGAGCCAAGTTTCCTATGAGCCTCCACTCTTGCTTTGGAGTCCCAGTGTTAGGAAGCTGCTTGAAGGGCTTACTCCCCCCAGGGAGCCTTCCTGTCAGGCTTCTGTAAGTGGAGGACATGCTTTCATTCTCTGTACTCTGTACGACATGATCCTTGGAGAAGTGATATGCTTCCTCCTCTCCTGAGCACCAGACCCTGTCCAGGTCCACTGAGACAGGAGAAGCCTCCTGGGGCCATTAAAGAGAAGGTTAAGTAGTCCTCGCAGATGCTCCAACCCATACCTTGTGAGAAAATGCTCCCCAGCACTCCTCTTTGGATTCCCTGGATTCCCTGCATCAGGGAGGTTTGGCTTCTCCGTGCTCCTTACTCTGCTACCTCCAGCCTGGAGTCAGGACCCACAGTTTCTCTAAAGTTTAATTCTGTGAGATTGCATCTCAGGCTGCAAAACCCAGGGCGTAGAACAGACTGGAGAGCCGAGCCCTCCAGAGCCGTTTCTTGGCGACCTTCTCCCGTCCCTCCAGATATCATCAGAGCTCAGGAGAGCAAGCTAGACGGACCAGGTGCTGGTACGCATCCCGAGTGCATTACGGTAAAAGGTGCGTCCTAAGACCTCAGAGGCCCCACAGCCAGGGCTGGTCAGGGGCCTCCCAGCGCTGGCTCAGCAGCTCAGGGCTGGTCTCACCAGGCAAATGGCATAGTGACTGGGGCCCTGTTCCTCTCTGTGATCAGTGGGGAGGTGCACAAAGGGACCAAGCCCTCCTGCAAGTGGGCCAATAGGTAGTGTTCTTTCTCTACTTGAGGCTGAGGCCCTCAGATCTTGCCTGGAGTGTGGGCTGCAGCTCAGGGCCAGTGGGCACCTCTACATTTGGCCCCGAGGAGCAGCAGGAATTAGGCAGCTGTCACTGATTAGAACCTAGTTCCTCGGCTTGGGTTGGAGCACCCTTTCCAAGTAGGAGATTAGGGTAAAGGAACGAGCTACTGGCACAGCTGGAGGAGTGTCGTGGAAAAGGCAGAGCACAGCAGGAGGTCGTGTTCGGGTTAGGATCTTGAGGGCCTGACTCTTCCCATGCCCACCCTGGTTCATGTGTTCCACCCCAGCTGTGCAGCGATGATGGACATGGTCCGCTCCTGTATCAAGTCTACACGGCTACGAGAGATGGTGTGATTGTATCTGACCCTTGTAGGCACCTCCAGCTTGGCAGAGGTCCAGGCAGGAAGAACTGTTTCATTCTGAGGGCTAGCAGAGCAAGGCCCTGTGCTATGACGTCCCACAGGGCACGCATTTTCAGACCACTCTGAAAGTTTTGTGGTGTACCTCCTTGCCTCTTCGAAAGTCTCCATATTATCATCTAGTAATATCATCCATATTATCATCTACTGGTCTGGGCCCATGAAGCCCCTGGCCTGGTTCTGAAGCCTGGGACACCAGGCCACTGAAAATCCATTCTGAATTCTACATCTTCCCACTTAGCGTCCCTCCCAAGCCATTCTCCCTCTCAACTTCCTCCAACTGAAGGTGTGGGTGGAGGTCCCCACATGTGAAGCCTAACAATCGACCCATAGGTGAATCTTGACCATAGACTCAAACAGCTGGGGACAGATGAATGGCTGGAGGGGGAGGAACAGGAAGAAGGGATTTGGCTTGCCATACCTATCATGTGAAAGCCAAGGAAGGAGGGAATTGGTGGACACGCACTGTGGGGGGTCCACCCAGGCAAGGCCATCCAGCACTAGAGGGTCGCTGCCAACCTCATACCCCTGGGCCAGTGGTAGCAAGTCCACCTTTTCCTCCCCAGGAGCCTCTCTGACCCCAAATGTGGCTTCTCGCTGCTGCCTTCCTGATGGCTGCCCTCCCTCCCACTTGGCGCAGGTTCTTCTGTTGCCCTGCACACTTGCCTTGGGCCTAAGAATGTTCAGCCATTTGCTGAGTCCACACCAGTGTGTTAGAAGCAGCAGCCAGCAGGGTGCAGGCTTACACAGAAAAGCCAGTGAGAGCCAATGCACATCGTCCTGCAGGAACAGCCCAGGAAGGGCAGCTGCCCCCCCCCAGCCCCCCAACCAACTCTCCCCATCCACCAAGCTGGGGTCCACTTCCTGCTAGGGCCTTTACATAAGGCTGGAGGAGGGGCAGCCTCTGCCCTCTCAGAACACACACACACACACACACACACACACACATACACACACACGCACGCACACACACACACACACACATGCACACACACACACACACACACACACACACACACGCTTTGCCTCTGCCTTTTCCAGCTAAAGCTATTCTAGACTTTTCACCCTGTAATCTAAATACAGATGTCCCCATTTCCAACCGCCTGGCATCGATACAGTGCCCTTACACCCCAGCTTTGCCACCTAACTCAGCTCCATCCCTTACCTGCCCACAGCAGTTTGAGCTCTCTGGCTTGGCTCCAGGTCCTCCCTGGAGCCGGCAGCACCTCCCACCCTCAGCCACTTGAGTAAATGCCAAGGCACCTACCCTGACATCAACAATTATGCCAAGGGCCATTAGGCTCTCAGCATGACTATTTTTAGAGACCCTGTGTCTGTCACTGAGACATGTTTCTTTCCCCTGTGGAAAAATATCCTCTCCTCCCTCCATCTGCAAGAGCTGCACCCCTCTCCTATAGTCCCCTCAACCCAATAAAAGGCCTTCGTCCCCTAGGGTGCTCTGCCCATTGCCTGGAGACCACCAGGTCAGGGCAGGCTGGGCCCAAGCAGCCCATTGCACCTCATGCAGTCATAGTTGTTTAATTTTAAGCATGAGGTTAGGGTAAGCTCCGCTTTCATGTCATCCTCCTTTCTTTACTCATCTTGCTATTATCTCCTCAAATCTCATTGGAGGACCCAGAGAGGTCAGCCGCAGCAGAGCCAGGCAGATGGTGCGCGACCTTCTTTATGAAAGACCCTCGGTAAGAGACCCAGACAGCTATCCAGCACCCAAACCATCGTGGGCAGCAGAGCCAAGAAAGCCTGACAAGAAAAGGGGGTCCTCTTACCTATTTCCTTCAGCTGTCGGAGGACAGCGTGGCCAAGTCCCCCCAACAATTCACGGAGCTGGCATCAAGTCTAATAGTGGGGCAAAGGTGCCTCTTGGCACTTAATGGCCCTGGACCTAGGTCTTTTTCCCACAAGAAGAGAAAGAGGCTAACATAGTCTGGGATACCAGTTCATCGGCTCCTGGAGACTTAAAAACAAGGGATGGCGAGACAAAGAGTCTAACAGATGCGAAGCTTCCTGAAGGTCATCTTGTCCGCAGAAGCAGGGCTTTGCTTCCTACCTTTGCACCTCACTGTCAGCTTCACGAGGAGATGCCATGCCTGGTTCCCACCTGGGCCCATGGTTCACACTGCAGTAGGGAAGCCACAGAGGAGGGAGGATGACGACGCTGACCCTGAGTCCCTGAAGCTTCAGTCTGCCTGTGGACACAGCCCTGGCACAAATGTGTTTAACATACAAGTTTGCACAGCCCTGCTGTGTGGAGTGGCCCAGTCAAGCAGCATGCCTAGAGGCAGCCCAGGTGCAGCCCTGAGTCACAGACGCAGAGCTGAGAGTGTCAGGCACACTTGCTTGGCACTCACTTATACCATGGTGCCAGTGATCAGGATTCTCGGTTAGACATACTTTGGCCTTGTGGGCTTGGAGAAGAAGCGGGTCTAAGAAACCCAGCCCCTCGGCCTCAGGAGACATCAGGTCCTGACTGTTTATTTGAATGGCCCTTGGCAAAGTTTTCCTGTGCTGGCAGTTTGAGCTGAGAGACATGAAAAGAAAGCTCAATTATGGAGCCCACGATCTAGGCATGAGGGATAAAAATGACTGTCAGGAAGACTATTGGGGTCTTCTGACCAATATGATTGGAGAAAGTGGGCCTAGGCTGGCCCAGTGCTGGCCCACTGTGGGGTTGGAGGGAGGTTCAAGGGGTCAGGGATCTCTTCACCATGTTCCTGCTCCTCCTAGTTATTTCCCTTTTTGCCTTCCACCATCTACTCCTTGATACTGTACACCTTGCCTTTGGCTTGGCAGTGAGCCAGAGCAGAGGAGCCTGGACACTGAAGGGGACAACCAATTCCTTTGAGGCTCCTTAGACTGCAGCCATGTGGGGTGTCATCTGAAGAAGGACAGGGAGAGGAAGCTCGAACCAGCCAGCCTCCTGGTGGATGGGGCTGAGTGGGATGATGAGTGTCGACTGTCAAAGAGAACACACCAGACCGGGAGCTCGTAGAAGCAAGGACTCACTTTATTGCATCAGGCAGCTGCTTATATTTGCTTGGTGGGAGGGATGGAGAAAGGAAGGCGGGAGGGGAGATACGTAGAGTGGGGGGATAGCTTTGGGCCAATAGTAACTCACCACATGGTTGTAGGCATTTTCAGGTCAGGCTATGCTGAGTCACTCCTATGTGGAAGTGACCAGCCAGAGACAGGTCACTAAACTCTAGTCAGGCTCAGGGGGTTACAGTAGGCCACATTCTCTAGGGCCCACAGGGCCCAGCATAGCCAGGTGGAAGGAAGCATGCTAGAAGGAACAGCTGCTCAAGCAGGTCTCATAGGGACAACAGTGCCGAGCCTAATAATACCAGGGGTGACTTGGGAACCTAGCTAAGGGAGGATGCCTCCTCTCAAAACAAGAAGCCAAGGGCTTCTGTGGCCACCAAGCTTGGGGTATTATGTCCAGGCATGCCTAGTCTCTATCCACACCCCCCACCACATTAAGTGCTCCCCCGCAAATGTGGTCTCCCAATGAGTCACCAATGTGCCAACCTGACATAAATAAAAAAGATTTTCAGGAGCTGGAGATAAAGTAGGAAACACAATATTCAAGCTGAAGTTCTATAATTGCACATTTGTGGGCCTTTTCCCCTATTGTTTAATTAAGAACAGGGGTTACAGAATTCCCTTTTTCCAGGCTCCCTGCGTCCTGGAGGTCAGAATTCCCAGCTCTACACACAATGTGAACCACACCTACATTAATCCAATTGGGTGTTAGAGGTGAGAACTATTCTGCAGATTTAGGATTTATGACACTTTGCCTTCTGGGATCCAGACAGGGGTTAGTCTGAGGTGTTCTCCAGCAGAGTAAGCCACACCGGTATCGCCAATGACAAACCTGCCTGAAGAGGGCATGCTGCTGCTGCTGTCCCCCGTGGTATCCAGGACAGCCAAGGTCACACAGGGCTAATGCTGGCAAGTACCTTGAGAGCCGTCAGGAGATGACGGGGAAGTGAGAAAGTCTGAGGACCCGAGGGCGGGGATAGACCAGGGATAACCTGGCCTCTATCCTCATCCTGACTCACCTTGGTGGAAGGTTCATTCATCTCTATATGAAAGATGGTTGGTTACAGAAAGGGGCCCAGGTCAGCACTGTCCACGAGGTTGTCGGCGACATCAGTCAGGTTGAGCAGGCAGGATCTCAGGCACTTGGCCCTGGTCTGACATGCAAAAGAAATGGTCTAGATCTGCGGGACTGAGGAGGGGGACATGAGTAGTGACAGCTCTTTCCCACAGGGGCCATGCTGTGATTCTGGGCTGTCACTGGGGCCTGTGTGAACCCACAGCTGTGCAGGTAAGGGGCTGGGCAGAGGTCTGCTGTAGAACAGTGCTTTGACAGGGCCCAGCCAGCACCTCCACTTGTGTTCCAGCTGCCCTTTTGCTGATGGTAAGAGAGGCTGTTAGCTTCTCCATTTCCACCCCCAGCACCATGTGGGTCTTTGTTTTAGTGCCAGCCAAGGAGTCCAGAAACACATACCTGTGTTTGTGGGAGGAGCGAGGGCCAGGAAATGGCACCTGTTCAGGACTGCAGCTTCTCACCTCCCCTCTCCTGAATCAGGGCGAGCACTTTGTTTTGTAGCTTCCAAGACCTTGCACGTCAAGCCAAATCCATTAGGTCTAACCACTGCACCAGTCTGAGTCTCCTCAGACCGAGCCTCCATCTCTCCTGTGTCCCCACCTGTCCTCCCTCTGACTTCCTCCCAGCCGCATGGGCTTTCAGTAGTCCCGAGCAGAAAGAACCGAGGTGGCTTCAGGCTCCTCTTCGGGCACTAAGAAGCTTGGTTCTCCTTCATAGTTGGGTCTGAGAACAGCAGAGATACAGAAATCCTCTTTCCAGGGCGAGAAGCGGAATCAGCCTGCTGACGCTCCATTTTCTCCAGCAAGGAAGAGTCTTCACCCACTACACTGAGACTCAAGACATGGCAGTTTCACCTGCCTCCAGGTCTTGGCATGGCCACACACTGCCAAAGCATCCTCGGAGGTGCACAGCTACCCACAGGGTGCCCATGAGGAGAGTATAAAGACATGGAACCGAGATTGAAGATGACTACTCTGTGCCACTGCAGAGACTGGAAAGGGGCTAATTACTCCAAATGACCCCAGAAACTTCTGAAATGATGGAAGGTTCATAGGCACTGGGAGAAAGAAAAGGTGAATCCCGAGACCACTGCACTCTAAATCAATTCCAATTCCTTTTGACAAGGCCGTTAGACATTCTACTGGGGTGTCAGGGAGACAGCATTCTAGCAACAGTTTTGGTGGCTTCTAACAAAGTCCAGTGACAGCCATGGGGACTGGAGCACATGGAGAGGAAAATTCTGAGCTCTCTGGAGCAGTAGCCCCCAAAGAGCCTGTTGGGGAAGGCCTGACTCCAGCTTTGCACACTGTCTAGTTCCCTCTATACTTGATAGGAAACTGGAGATTTCATATGAAGGATCAAAGCGCACCATGAAATCAGGACTCAGTCTTAAAGGACAGAGGATGGTCTTCAGTCAATGAGATGAAGGATAGAAGGAATCAAAGCCACCCAAGGACTAAATCATGCCCTGCGCACAGCAAGCATTTGGCGAACGTGAGCTGCTACCATTTCTGCTGCCTATGGTTGGCTGTCCACGAGCTTTCCATCAATCAGTGATGTTAAATGCTTCCTTTGTGGTCTTTTGAGCTCGATATGCCTCAAGTGACATGTAAGCGGAAGGGACACAGGCCTTCTAGAGCCATCAGCTACAGATGCTGGCTGCCCCATCCCCAATACTTGGGTTGAATGTTGAAATGAATCCTTGAGAAATGTTTTCATTTTCTCATCAGGACTGTGATTTTGGGCTTACTTGTTTGGGGAGTGTTAGAATTTGACACACTAACCATTCCCACTCTGATGCTTGGCATCTTGTAGACACTTGTATGGTCCCCTATCTATGGATAGGATAAGGACAGGAGAGCCTGGTGGGTTGAGGAGTGCTGAGCCTGAGTCTTCCACGTGGCTGAGTATGACCAAGAGAGGGTAGCTGCCTCTTGGACATTGGACCTGAGTCCAAGATCTTGCACAGCAAGTTCCAAGATACCTCCCTCATCTCCTACCATGTGTTCAACATCATGCTAGACTCTAAGGGATAACAAAGATGTATATGTCATGGAGTCCTCCAGCAGCTTAAAATCTAGAATGGAAACACAAAGGACCGGCTGAGTCTTAAGTGTGTGGCATAAACTTAATGGGCTCATGAGGGAGCCAGAGAAGAGGAAACAATGAATTGTGGGCAGCAATTTGTCAACAGCAACTTTCCGAACCAGGACAAGCCAAAAGTAAGCAATCTATAGAACAGGCTTGGGAGTTGGACTGTTCACATAATGTCATCAGGGCTTGAATTCGCTTCCTTCCCACTTCAGCTTGCTTCTTTTAGGTTGGCTCTGCATCCAGATGGGGAACAGTGGTGGCAGATTGACAGCCAGGAGGACCAGAGTTCTCACTCTTGGGTTTAGGTCCAGCAGGAAGTTGTTTTCTGTGCCGTGTCATCACTTCCTTCAGATGTCAATTTGCCCCCCCCCCAGGGCCTGGCTTGGTTCTCACGTCTCTCATAATCAATTGCTGGGTCCACGAAGATATAAAATACTAACTGGCTCAGGCTGCACATGTCACCTCTGAACCTTGGGTACACCTCCTGCAATGGACTGTGGGAGAGACCCCCCTATGGGAAGTAGGGTATTAATTAACACAGAGATGCTGAGAAGAAAATGATGCATTTGTGACATGTGTCCAGGGAAGGTTCCCAGAGGAGGGAGGAGGCTGTGGAAGGTGGGTGAGCCGGTTATCTTGGTGGGGTATAGAAAGGAGGACTCCAGGCTCCAAGAGAAGCCTGCGTGTGTCCCAGAGCACAGTGCGTCACAGGTCAGGGAGGAGGCAGGATGCTTTGTCGGGAGTGTAGAAATAGCAGTCTGTCCTACATGGGTCAGCGCCTTCGCTGAGGAGCAAAGAGAAAGCGAGCTTCTGTGTGTCTGTGAGCCCTGCATTCCCTCCTGAATTGTGTCTTGGGATTTCTGTCTTATGCCTCCCTCTGTCCTCTGTCTGCTATGGGAACGGAGTCAGCAGGGTTGTGAGTAAAAGCTGGGGTCTGTAACCTGGGGTTCTTGTAGCAATACTGGGCTTGGGAGCCTGATTTAGGAATTTCATATGTCCTTGAGCAAGGAAAGAGTGACACAGAAGAGATAAAAATCCTAGTGCCACCCTGTGTACTTGCTGAGTCACGCCTGACAGGGGAGTTGGGTCCCAGCTCTTGGAGGGAGGGGGAGCTACAGAAGAGACATTTCTCTTTTTAATTTAATTTTTTTTTAAATTTAATGTGTATGATGTACTGTCTGCATGTACGTTTGTGCACCCATGTTGTGCAATGCTGCAGAGATCAGAAGAGGGCGTCGGATTCCCCTGGAAGTGGAGTTAAAGACAGTTCTTAGCCACCATGTAGGTGCTAGGAATCGAACCCGGGTCCTCTGCAAGAGCAGGCGGTGGGTGCTCTTGACCACTGAGCCATCTCTCCAGCCCCGAGATGAGACATTTCTAAGATAGCAGTGACAGGCTCTGGTGAGATGGGAACAGAAAACACAGGAAAGGGAGGGGTCAGGGTGAAGGTGGGTGAGGAGCTGTAGGGGATCCGGCTCGAGCTGCAGGCTGGTTTTCCAACTAGCATGCCTCAGGGCGCCTCGTGGCCGAGGGTCTGGCCCTGCCCCAAGGAGGAGCAAGCAACATGGCCTGGGTGCGTGATGATGGGTGGGACAATGGTGTGCAGTGGTGCGGAGTTGGGGGACTTATGATTGGCTCTGGGAACTGACGTCATTTGGTTTATAAAAGCAAGCAGTGGCAAGGAGTAAATTTGAATTTCATAGTAACATCATCACAGAATTCCCGGCCATTATTTTTATTAATTGTTGTGCACATACGGGCTAAGGTGGGCCTGCATTTCATTCGGGTGGCCAGTGGGTTGGAAAAAGGCTCCCTTTTGCAGACCACCATTCTGGGTAGCTGGTGTTGTGAGTGGGTATTGGCTGAAGGAAGGCCATCATCCATAAGCCTGAAATTCCTGTCCAGGCTCTGGGCAGGTGAGAAGTCACAGCCAAGAGTGGAACACGTGTCTCGTGGGCCCAGGCTAAGGGCCTGAGTTGGAGTTACCACTCAGGCTGGGCTACGGGAAGTAGCCAGGTGGCCTCTGCGCTGAGGGGTCAGCTCCCCACAGTGTCCACGAAGCGGGTGCTGTGTTCCCATTCCCCTTAGCAGGGCCACGTGGTCCCTGTTTGGCATAAAAAGAAAGCTTCCTATAGGGAGCGTTTCCCAAATCCTCCACCTCACTCACCCTGCAGGTCTCCACATGCCTATGAGCCTTTCATGTCTCATGGCTGGGCATGTGAGATGGGGCTGTGATCCTGGTTTAGCATTCCCCATGTAAATATGTTCCACCTGCTTGGGAATCTCATATGGGGGGAGGGGAGACCCTCTATCCCACAGCCCTGGTCTCTGCTCCAGGCAAGGCCGTGCCTCAGGGGAACCTGGAGTCGGCCTTCTTGCCCCTCACTGCTGCAGTGGGAGCTGCACAGGCTGGAGAGAAAGGCTAGCGGCTCCTTCAGCTGCTTCCTGCAGGGCTCTTGGTTGTGCCTCTGTCCTACCATCACCTGGAGAAGTCAGGGCCCAAGATATCCATATACCTAGAGATATCCCTGCCTCTCACGACTCTGATGACATGCAGGAAGAAGGCACTGACACATCAACCCTACCCAGGCCTTCCTTCTGGGAGAGGGTTAACATCCTCCTTTTCCTTCTCTCTTCTTTCCTGCCTTTTCCTTTCTTCCCCTCCCCCTTTCCCTTCTTTACACCTTCCCATTCTTTCCCCTTATCCTCACTTCCTCCCAGTTTTCCACCCTATTCTCACTACTGATTGGCACTTGATGCCCCAAGGTTATAACACACACAGTCACCTGCCTAAAGAATTAGCAAATCATTTACCACAGAGTGGAAGAAATCAGTGGCTGCAGGAACGAAGGGCAAGCCTGCTTCTTGAGGTGGCCAGGAGGCCGGGAAGAGCAGTCAACCTGGTGGGGGAATGGAGAACAGGCAAGAAGGAAGGTCTCTGCCCAGCGGCCTTAGGGCCTGGCATGCTGAATGCAACTGTGTTGGACCAGGGTAGGCTTGCAGGGGCCGGGGCTGCCCAACTTCATAAGAATATTCCCCTAGGGGAGGGATGGAAGTCATCTGTGGAGGAGGGGGCCAGACAGCCCAGCCCCTCCTGGCCCTCCCTCTTTCATTCCTCTGCTGTGCTGTCAGCAGTACCTCTAACACCCCAACCTCTAGATTGTTCTCTTGCCAAGGCATTTCCTCTGTTGGAACTTTCTAGTCCCTTTGTGTTCTGGATAATTCTTCTGAGAGACTGGCCCATCCCTCCGTTGCCCTCCTCTGCAGGAGAGTGTGATTTCCTCTGCAGGGCTGAGACCCTTGTCCTCCAAACCTCTTTGAACTGAGAACTCAGGGCTGTCAGGTAGCACAGGAACATTAGTTGCCCGTTAATGCATCACAGCTTTTATGCCTACACCACCACAAGGCTTGAGTCTACATTCTGTTACCTTAAAGGGCTGACTGTGATATTTCTACAGGATCATGTGCCATGTCTCGATGGATGGACACCCCCAGCCCACTGTGGCTTCTTATAGTTCTCTTTTTTTCCTTCCTTGATGGACCTGAATTCCCTTGGGACAACAGATAGTTGTCTGTTCACCTCTGTCTGCCCCGCCCCCATCCTGAGGACTGTGTTTTAAAACCAAACGTACCCAAGTCATTTGATAAACAATGTGAGTGAAAAAGGGGAGGAAAGAAGGGGTTTGGAGAGGCTACCCCTCCACGGACTGTAAAGGACGTTGTGTCAGAAGCTAAACTAACCTGTGTTCCCCTAGGCACAAGTCCTTACTGCTAGTGTCTGAACACCTGCGTTTCAGAGATATGGCTGCAGCTTATAGCTGCCCTCACACTACCATCCCACGTTGGCCTAATGGTGCATTTCAGTGAGTCGGCATCCTACATCAGCATGGGCTGAGATTCTTCCCTAACACAGCCTCCCAGATGGCCGCTGCCAGTCACCGACAAGGCAGAGAAGCTGAACCCCCTTTCGCATTTTCTCATTCTGGGTCTGCTTCTCTTTGGTATCACAGCGTGTGACCATAAGGTACTAGGTTATTTGGGAGCTTCATTTATAGAGCCTCAGGTAAGGGAAGAGACCGAGACATCTCGCCTTTCATCTTCTGCTCTACGAAGGACCTTGGCACATCCCCAGCAGGTGGCCATCCCTGCTGAAATCTGACAGCTACGCAGCTGTTCACTACAAAGTTCTCCCACGGAGAACCAAGGTCAGATTCCTTGCAGCCCCACCTGCTGGTCCTAACACCGCCCCCTGGTGGCAGGATATCGCATCATTTCCCCAACCCTCTGCTCACTGGCCCCTCAACTTTCCGTGTCTTCATATGACGCAAGGCTCTTCCTTTTCACGGCCTCTTTAGCCTCCTTTATATGTTCGGTCATTTGTCACACTCTTGTCTGCCATTGTTGGCTGTGCGTCTGGCTCTGTCCCAGGGGCTGGAGACACAGCTATCAATACAGTCTCTATAGCCCAGGTTCAGGACGACATGTCTGTGGGGGAGGCTTGGGTCCAGGCTGGAGCCATTCATCAGTCCAGTTTTCTCTGCAGCCTCCAAGAGAATTGTGTTTGCTGTTTGTCCACAGAAGGAAGCATAAAGAAGGCTGGAGACCGTGTGCCCTAAGAGCCCCTTTAAACTGCTCACATGGACTTAGTGCTGTCTGAAAACGCAGTGAATTAAAACCCCCAAGCCTTTCTTTTCTGTACTGCTGACAAATTCCCTCTACCTGGTGTATTTTGTACTCTGTTTTAGACTTAAATACCAGATGTTGACTCTAAATCTTTAACATTTTTATTTACATAATTTTTATATGTATGATTGCTTTGCCTGCATGTAAGTGCACCACATGTGTGCAATGCCCATGGAGGCCAGAAGAGGGTGACGGATCCCCTGGAACTGGGGTTATGGGAGTTAGCTGCCATGTGGGTGCTGGGAACTAAACCGGAGTCCTCTGCAGGAGCAGTCAGTGTTCTTAACTGCTGAGACATCTCCCTAACTATATTCCCCCAGGGAGTCAATGTTTAGGATGGGGTGAAAGAAGTAGTCTAAGGTTTACACCTCGTAAGGGAAGACTTGAACCTTGAGAGGATCTTGAGTTAGGCACTCACATATATCACATGGGGTATGAGGAAAGGTCCTCCTGTGTTAGGCACGGTATGGGCCACCAGACAAGGCACCAGGCTTTGGCTCATGTGACTTACCAACATTGCAGGACAAAACCTGGGACCTTTGCAAGGAAACATGGATCACCATTCAGTCAATCAGGAAAAGTGAATATTGAAGGAAAAATCATTGCTGCCCAAGGACTGTGCTGCTGGTTCCAAAAGTGACAGCTCTCTCTCCAGCTCTGCTGTAGTTTGAGTGATAGGATCACTCAAACCGCAGTGTGTTGAAGGCTTGTTCTCCACACTGAAGCACTATGGTGGCGGGTGGAGGGGAGATATTTATGAGATGGCACCCAATGGGAAGAAATTGGAGTGCTGTCAGGCATCTTGAAGGAGATCATGGGACCCCAGCTCCTGCCTTCCTCTCTTTGCTTCCTGGATACAATGAACTGAAGATGTTTCTACCCTCACCATGGGCTGCTCAAGGCCCAGGGCAAGACAGCCACGTGACCTGAGATGAAACTGTGAAACTGTGAAACTTAGCCCTGTCCCCCAAATAGAAAAACAAACAAACCAAAAAAACCCCACTTTTCTACAGCAACATAAAGCTGACTTAATGCAAGTTAAAACCACCAATTACCTCAAAGGCCATCCACACCTCGGAAGCCTCCTGGCCTCAGACACACCACTCTGTCTCACCTCACGGTCCCACTCAAGCCCCTCTGTCTTTCTGGACTGTTATTTACCCATAAGATACTCATCCGCACATCCTTTCCTTGATCCTTGTAGACCAGGCTGGAGCTCCTGCCCCGAGTGACTCTGTACCTCATCTGACCTTCAGAGATGATGGTACTACCACAGAATCTGGAGCCACATTGCCTGCTTTGAAGCCTGGCTTTATTACCTGGCCAACTCTCTCTCAGTCTTGCCCTTTCTCACTGTCCTTATCTACAAAGGAGAAATAGAAGAACTACTTCATGAAGGGTTGCAAGGGTTAAATGAGTCAATGCACGTAAATGAATTAACCAGTTTTTAATTTTTAAAAATTATTCATTTTTGTTATTTTATGTGTAGGAGTGTTTTGCCTGCATGGATGAGAAAGTGCACCCATGTGTGTAATGCCCATGGAGGCCAGAAGAGGGCACTGGATCCCCTGGAACTGGAGTTATGGAAAGCTGTTAGCTATCATATGGGTGCTGGGAACAAACCTGGGTTTAATGCAAGAGCAGCCAGTGTTCTTGACCTCTGAGCCATCTCTCCAGCCCCATTTTTTTTTTCATTTTAAGCCTTAAATTAACTATTACTAATCATGGTATTGACTGTTGTCATGTACCACATCTTGGTGTTCCCACCAATGGGGACCACAAACACGATTTCCACAGGATTACATTGGGATGGAAAACCATCACCTGATGACATGGCCTTTCTAACACTGCCACGGCACAGCACATTACTGAGTATTTAAGGTGATGCTGTGTGATGAAAAGCACCGCATGGCCCCTGTGCAGAAGAACAGAGCGACTTCCTACCAATCGCAGAGCCCTGGTTTCAATCTCCAGCAATACAAATATGTGAATAAATAAATTTATTAAATAATAAACCATATACAGTATGTACTACTTGATAAGGAGGGTGGATTTACTAGTCCAGGCAATCGTTACCTGTGCTTGCTGTTGTTATTGTCAAGTGCACACCTACTCTCAGAAGTGTACCATGAACAGTTGGGTTTGTAGCGCAGCCCCATTCATCTCAGGCGCACGGTGTCTTGATTAGATCAAGAGGCCACATGCACTGAGTGACCTACGCCATCCAGATGCATGTAATACGTACACTGTGCGAATCACACAATGACAAAAATCAGCTGACAATGCATTTTTCAGAACCTAGCCCAGTGCTTAGGGAGGCAGGTCTGTGTCTGGCGTGCAAGAGCATACACTCTGGGTGGCTGTGGTGCTAGTTCACTGCTGCATCTGGAGCTGAGCACGGGCTCTCCATCACCACCCACACCTGAGTGCTGAGGCAACACTGACCTCGAGAGTCAGTGAAGGAAAACCTCAAAGGGAGGAAGGGGAGCCGCACCCTGTTCTTGTTCCACCGCCTCGATCACTGCGACAAAACACTATGAGCAATACCAACTTGGGGCTGAAAGGGTTTATTCGTCTTACATCTCCTGGATCACAGTTCATCACTTAGGAAGCCCAAGGTAGGAACTCAGGGCAGGAACCTGGAGGCAGGAGCCGAAGCACGGACCACAGAGGGAGGAACACTACTTACTGGCTTGTTCCCCTGATTCATGCTCAGCCTGCTTTCTTATACCATACACAACGACCTGCCCAGGTGTGGTACCACCAGCAGTGGGTTGGGCCCTCCCAATCACTCAACAATCAAGAAAATACCCCCACAGACATGGCCACAGGCCAGTCCAATGGAGACAATTCCCCAATTGAGACTCCCTCATCCCAGGTTGACACTAAAGCTATCCAACACAACCACTAAAGTCTGTGGACCCGCCAATAGCCTAGGGGTTGCAGGGTGAGTGGCAAGCTCACAGGCACAAGACAGTTCTGACTGGATGCTGCCCAGAACCCTTCTCATACAGGGAAATCGGCAGGGGATCCTAGGGCAAAAATCATTAAAGGATGGCTGTCACAGCATGTGGGACTGAGGGAAGCTTGCCCAGGTCAGGACCAGCCTTCCACCAGTGTGGCCGGTGGGCGTTCACACCTGCCAGGATGTCTCTGGAGACCTGAGGATACTGCAGGGTGTCACCAGCCACTGGATGGCTTTTATTGGATGAAAGCACTGCAGTGATCTGACATGGTGAGGGCCGCTGGGGCACGTGTGACTGGGAACCGAAGCTCAGGACACTGGCCCACACTCCCCAATTCATGTTCACCTACCACAGGGCAAGGGGGTGCTGAGGAGAAGGGACCTGGTGTCTGCACAGCTTCAGTGTGTGTGTGTGTGGTAGTTGGGGGGTGGGGGAAGACATCAGGTGGAAAGCCAGGGGCCTCATGGGAAACAGGGCTCTGTTGAGGCCTGCTGAATGATCAGTAAGGAAGAAAGAATTATCAGGGACAACAGAGGGGTTGGTCAAGATGTGACTATGATATGCTACGTATGTATCATACATAGATGTGACTATGATATGCTATGATGTATCATACATAGATGTGACTATGATATGCTATGTATGTATCATACATACATCTTGACCAAGCAGGAGAAAAGGTGGGCCATACCCAGCTAATCTCCTGGGCCCCACATTAGCTCAGTTGAACCTCCCATGCTTGGATAAACACTAAAGAAGCCCTGGTTGCAGAACACAAAAGAGGCTGGAAGCAGAGGGCTGGGTGAAAGGAGAAGACCCCAGCATAGATTCCAAGGGCTGGGCAGACCTGGAGAAACAGAGTCCACAGATACCACCTGAGGACCAAGAACTGGCTGATGAGGCAGGCGAGGAAGCAGAGTGTCCAGGCTCTCTTCACCCTGGCCAGTGAGAAGGGGCCAGAAACAAAGAAAGAGGCACACGTGGGGGTGGGGGTGGGGGACAGGAAGGAAAAATGCGCCTCAGAATTGCAAGGTGCAGGCAGAGTCTATTTATATTGGGTTTAATTAACTCCGCTCCCTGGTGCCACTAAAGCAGCAATCACACTGCAGACGGCACTGATTTGATTGGCAAGAGATGTGCCAGGCAGAATATTAAGACACCGAGCCCCTATAAATAGGCCTAATCACAGACCCTCACTGAAAGATAGCAAGGAAGACATTAATCAGGCCTGGCACCCACCCCAGGCTTACTCTTAGGTGCCACGTCAGGGCCCTGGGTTGCAAAGGGAGTGGGGGGCGGGGGGCTGGGTTAAGTGTGACGAGAAGGGTTAAGATGCTTCATTTGGGTTTAAAATGCTCTCTGCGACCCTGATTTCCAATTCTTCCACCTCCCTGCATATTCAGAACTGGCACCAATCTCTAAGCTGTTAGTCTCGGTGATTAAAATGTACGTATCGTATAGCATATCATGGTCACATCCTGACCAAGCAGGAGCCTACTCTGGGCTTATCCTGAAAGGTTCTCAATATGCTGCCGGCTCTTTCCTACCCTCCTTAAGCCAGCATTTCCTGGATCTGAGTTGATGGGTCAGCCTTGTCTCAGTGGTGCTCTCTTCCGAAAACTCCTACTTATTTCCAGAACCCCATCAGCTTCCCAGACCCATACTGCCTTGGGTTCTCCTGAGAGCCAGAGTCAGTCTTCACTCTCTACTTTCCTCTCCTCAGGTTACCAAGGTGGAGCCAGCCAACTGCTTTCCAACCATGCCAGGATCCTAAACACTCTGAGACCACAGGCCCTTTCTCCTTACTGTCCATCCTCAGGGTGAGCCTGATGCAAATCTGCTGGCCTGATTCAGCTCCATGCCCCACATCTCTGTAGGAATTGGAGAGGGAAAGGGGAGGAACTTCCTGTGCCTATCTTGGGATGAACTTACTAAGCTGCTATGTCTGCTTGCATGTATGACTGCCCAGGCTCACATGCCAGAGGGCAGCATGGACACAGGACACAGTTCCCCTAAAGAACGGAGCAGCAAAGCCATTATGGAATTAAGAGTGGTCCAGATGGTTAGTGGCTTATTGGTTCTGCCTGCAGATACCTACTGAGCTGCATGGTCTCAACGGGGTGAAGAAGACAGGATACTGGGCAGGCAGAGTGCTTTAGGGACCACCAACTCCCCCTCGATAATCACTCTGATCCAGGTGTGAGTGCAGAGAAGGATTGAACAGCGAGCAACCCTCCTGGGGCTGGGGGTGTCTGGAAAAGCCCCTTAGCACAATTAGTGCCTCTCCCTGAGCTCAGAAGAGAAAGTACAGAGAGAATGCATTCTGGGCAGAAGAAACTGAATAGCTGGAGCACACCAGCCTGCAGGTACAGAACAAGGGATCCCCTGCGCCTGTGTGTAAGCAGGAAAGGGGTAACAGAAACACTGAACATCAAGACAAGGAGTGAAGCCCCTCGAGAGGTCTACACCATCCATTATGGTGGCCAGAGTTGCATGGTGGCTGGTCAGATCTGAGACTGACTTATTGTCATTTCCCGATGCAATGATAAAATTCCCCAATGGTATTTCATTCAGCTCACAGTTCAAAGTACAGTCCATTATGATGGGGAAGTCAAGACCGCAGGAGCATGAAGCAGCTGTCACATCACGCCTACAATTGCGAAATACAGAGCAGTGAATGTTCATTTTATCAGTCTAGGATCCCCACCCAGTATCAGTGTCACCCACAATTAAGATGGGTTTCCCCACGTCAATCAATTCAACCAAGATTACTTCCCACAGGCAGGGCATGCCCAGAGGCCCAGGCCCCAGGAGATTCTGGAATTCTCTCATGTTGAGAATTACCACGAACCACCACAGGGACCTGCTTACTCTGAGCATAAAGTGTATACTAAAATCCAAAGTCCTCAATGGAAAGAATGGAAGATAGCACGTGAAACTCATGACTACTGCTGAAATGACTTTTTAGATACATTGGCTAGATAAAGAATGTTGCTAATTTCGCCTTGTTTCTGTTCACTTTAAAAATCACTTATATGGAAGACACAACCTACCTGCCTTCTGCCTTTTCTTTTTTTCAAAGTTCCTACGATTCTAAAAAAGTGCATCTCTGTG
>VZQC01007999.1:1303313-1346483 GCA_009823505.1 Rhizomys pruinosus
CTGTGATCAACCTTTCGGATCCCAGCGTGTACTGAGACCGGCAGATCTCCTGGAATCCATTCAGGCCTTCAGCACTAGACTGGGACTCCTGAGACATCCAGCCTTGCGGACTGAGCGGTTCCCTGGATTCCCGGCCTCTCCAGTTCGGCGCTACTGTTGAGCTCTGTCACGTGAGCAAATCAATAAATTGTACAGTTATATATACTCATCCTATTGCTTCTGTTTCTTTAGAGAACCCTGACTAATACAGAGACCAAAATAATAATAATAGTAATAATAATAATAATAGTCACAAAGAGGACAAAGAAGAGCTGGCTGCCATTCTCATGCGAGGATACTGAGGTCCTACCTGCCCTTGTGGGCCAGCCAGAGTCTGAGCAAGTTAGAGAAGTCTTTGGCGCTCTTGTTGGCTTCTTTAACCTTTCCAGCCTCTTGGATTCCTTTGAGCAATGACCTCATAAAGTTTTCACGAAGATATAAAGAGAGAATTACACTAAGGTAAGGTTCTGATCTACAGCAGGAAAACGGGGACAAGACTAGGACCTCCCAGGCATGGTGGCACAGGCCTGTAACACTAGCGGGACCCTCCCGGGCATGGTGGCACAGGCCTGTAACACTAGCAGGACCCTCCCAGGCATGGTGGCACAGGCCTGTAACACTAGCGGGACCCTCCTGGGCATGGTGGCATAGGCCTGTAACACTAGCTAGCATCTGAGAGGCTGCAGCAGGAGGCTCAAAAACTCCAGAACAGCTTGGGCAACTTAGAGAGATCCTGTCTCAAAATAAAAGTTGAGGGCCAAAGAGATAGCTCAGAAGTTAAGAGCACTGGCTTCTCTTGGAGAGGACCCAGATATGCATGTCAGCACCCACGTGATGACTGACAACTGCGTGGGACTCCAGTCCCAGGGATTCAATGCCATTTTCTGGCTTTGCAGGCATTGTGTGACACAGGCACACTTACATACGTGTAGGCATACCATTCATACACATAAATAAAAATTCTCGGGAGGCAGAGGTAGGTGGATCTCTGAGTTCAAGACCAGCCTGGTCTACATAGTGAGTTCCAGGCCAGCTGGGACTAAAGGGAGACCCTGTTTTGAAAAGACCAAAATAAGTTAATTAATTAATTAATTAATTAAAAATAAGTAAATAAAATTTAAGGGCTAGGGATACAGTTCTGCATGAGAGCAAGTCCCTTGCATGCACAGACCCTGAGTTCAATTCCCCACACATGGGGCAGGAGGATAACAATAACCTCACAAAAGCTGTTTCCTCCCCAGTCCTCAGCTCTTGTGCTATTGCACTTAAAACTCAATTCCCTCTCCTGAAGACTACTTTCCTCTACAGCATTAAATTTTCCCAAGATGCCTTGCTTTGGAGGACGGTTTCTATAGACGCCTAAGGACAGCAACAAGGAGATGATGGCCTCAGCTTCTAAGCATATGGATAGACAGGACGCTGCTAGCTGGATGAGATGTGAGTTCTGCTTGGGTTCCCAATGCATTACAAAGGAGCCTGGGTAAGGGGCTCTGTCCAGAGCGCACTGTGTTGTACAGGCCAAGGCAAGAAATGTCTGCTCTGGGCAATTTGGGCCAATGACATCAACGTTGACTCTGGAACCAATTACATTAAACGCTTGCAGATTCCTGTGCTCACAGGGAGTATGTTACTACCCTATCCTGACTTGCCCAGACTATAAATAGTCTTGCTCCCTCAGTCTCCTCTTCTGTTAAATGTAGGGTCAAGGACTTGGGGTGTAACTCAGCAGTAGAGCACTTGCTAGCATGTATAAGGCCTTAGATCCAATCCACAGCACCACAAATAATAATAATAAATGTAAGGGGCTGGAGATGTAGCTCAGTTGGTAGACTGCTTGCCTAGAATGTGTGAAGGCCTGGGTTTGATCCCCAGCACTGTCTAAAATGGGTGTGGCCCTGCATTACTGTCGTTCTAGCACTGGAAAGGGGCAGCAGGAAGATCGGAAGGTAAAGGTCATCCTTGGCTTCATATCAAGTTTGAGGCCAGTCTAAGTACATGAGACACTGTCTCAAAAGGCAAAAAGGATGGGGCTGGAGAGATGGCCTAGCAGTTAAGAGTTCAGACTGCTCTTGCAGAAGACCTGGCACCCATGTGGTGGCTGAGAACTGTCTTTGACTCCACTTCCAGGGGAATCCGACACCCTCTTCTGACCTCTGCAGCATTGCACGACACGGGTGCACAGACCTGCATGCAGACAGTACATTCATACACTGGTAACTGATTTAGAATTTCATAGTCTTGAGCAAGGAGCAGTGACACATGAAGAGATAAAAAAGCCTAGTTGCCACCCGGTTACGTGCTAGAGTCATGCCTGACAGGGTAGTTGGGTCCCAGCTCTTGAGAGGATTTGAGCTACAGAAGAGACATTTCTCTTTTAAATTTTAATTTTTTTTTAAATTTAATGTGTATGCATGTACTCTGCATGTAGTTGTTTGTCACCCATGTTGTGCAATGCTGGGCAGGATCAGAAGAGGGCGTCGGATTCCCCTGGGAAACTGGAGTTACAGAACAGTTCTAGCCACCATGTAGGTGCTAGGAATCGAACCGGGTCTCCTGAAGGCAGGGCGGTGGGTGCTCTGCAACACTTAGCCATCTCTCCAGCCCCGAATGAGTAATTTTCTAAGATACGTGCAAGGCTTGTGATGATGGGACACATAAACCACACAGAAAGAGGGAGGGTCAAGGTGAGGTGGGTGAGAGCTGTAGGGGGATTCCAGTTGCTGACTCAGTGCTAGCGTTTCCAACTAGCATGCTCAGGGGGCCTCGGGCCAGAGGGTCTGGCCCCGCCCCAGGAGGAGCAAGCAACATGGCCTGGGTGCGTGATGTAGGGGTGGGGCAAGGTTGTGCAGTGGTGCGGAGTTGGGGGACTTATGATTGGACTCTGGAAATGATCATTTGGTTTTAAAAGCAAGCTATGGCAAGGATTAAATTTGATTTCATAGTAACATCACTCACGAGATTCCCGAGCCATATTTTTAAATATTGCGACATTACGGGCTAAGTTGTTGGGCCTGTTCACGGTGGAGGGGTGGAAAAGGCTTTCCTTTTGTGACCACCCATTCTGTGTTAGCTGGTGTTGTGAGTGGGTACTTTGGTGAAGGATAGGCCTATCGCATCAACCTGAAATTCCTGTCCAGCTCGGGCAGATGAGAAGTCACAGCCAAGAGTGGAACAGTGTCTTGTGTGGCCAGGCTAAGGGCCTGATTTGAGTTACACTCAGGCTGGGCTACGGGTAGTAGCCAGGTGGCCTCTGCTGAGGGTCAGATCCCCCACAGTGTCCACGATAAGCGGGGTGCTGTGTTCCCATTCCCCGTTAGCAGGTGCCACTGTGGGTCCTGTTTGGCATAAAAAGGCAAGCTTCCTATAGGGGCGTTTTCCCAATATCCTACCATCACTCACCCCTGCAGGTCTCCACATGCTATGAGCCTTTCATGTCTCATGGCTGGGCATGTGAGATGGGGCTGTGATTTTTTTCCCCTGGTTTGCATTCCCCATGTAAATATGTTCCACCTGCTTGGGAATCTCATATGGGGGGAGGGGAAGAACCCTCTATCCCATAGCCCTGGTCTCTGCTCCAGGCAAGGCCGTGCCTCAGGGGAACCTGGAGTCTGGCCTTCTTGCCCCTCACTGCTGCAGTGGGAGCTGCACAGGCTGGAGAGAAAGGCTAGCGGCTCCTTCAGCTGCTTCCTGCAGGGCTCTTGGTTGTGCCTCTGTCCTACCATCACCTGGAGAAGTCAGGGCCCAAGATATCCATATACCTAGAGATATCCCTGCCTCTCACGACTCTGATGACATGCAGGAAGAAGGCACTGACACATCAACCCTACCCAGGCCTTCCTTCTGGGAGAGGGTTAACATCCTCCTTTTCCTCATTCTATCTCTTCCGCATTTGCATTTTCTTCTTTTCCTCCCCCGTTTCCCTTCTTTACACCTTCCCACTTTCCCCTTATCCTCACATGATCCTCCCAGTTTTCCACCCTATTCTCACTACTGATTGGCACTTGATGCCCCAAGGTTATAACACACACAGTCACCTGCCTAAAGAATTAGCAAATCATTTACCACAGAGTGGAAGAAATCAGTGGCTGCAGGAACGAAGGGCAAGCCTGCTTCTTGAGGTGGCCAGGAGGCCGGGAAGAGCAGTCAACCTGGTGGGGGAATGGAGAACAGGCAAGAAGGAAGGTCTCTGCCCAGCGGTCTTAGGGCCTGGCATGCTGAATGCAACTGTGTTGGACCAGGGTAGGCTTGCAGGGGCCGGGGCTGCCCAACTTCATAAGAATATTCCCCTAGGGGAGGGATGGAAGTCATCTGTGGAGGAGGGGGCCAGATAGCCCAGCCCCTCCTGGCCCTCCCTCTTTCATTCCTCTGCTGTGCTGTCAGCAGTACCTCTACACCCCAACCTCTAGATTGTTCTCTTGCCAAGGCATTTCCTCTGTTGGAACTTTCTAGTCCCTTTGTGTTCTGGATAATTCTTCTGAGAGATTGGCCCATCCCTCCGTGCCCTCCTCTGCAGGAAGTGTGATTTCCTCTTGCGGGCTGAGACCTTTCCCTCCAAACCTCTATTGAACTGAGAACATCAGGGCTGTCAGGTAGCACAGGAACATTAAGTTGCCCGTTGAAGCATCACAGTTGTTAATGCCTGACACACACCACAAGGCTGAGTCTACATTCTGTTTACCTTAAAGGGCTGACTGTGATATTTCTTACAGGAGTCATGTGCCATGTCTCGATGGATGGACACCCCCAGCCCAACTGTGGCTTCTTATAGTTACTTTTTTTTCCTTCCTCCTTGATGGACTGAATTCCCTTGGGACAACAGATAGTTGTCTGTTCACCTCTGTCTGCCCCGCCCCCATCCTGAGGACTGTGTTTTAAAACCAAACGTACCCAAGTCATTTGATAAACAATGTGAGTGAAAAAGGGGAGGGAGAAGAAGGGGTTTGGAGAGGTTACCCCTCCACGGACTGTAAAGGACGTTGTGTCAGAAGCTAAACTAACCTGTGTTCCCCTAGGCACAAGTCCTTACTGCTAGTGTCTGAACACCTGCGTTTCAGAGATATGGCTGCAGCTTATAGCTGCCCTCACACTACCATCCCACGTTGGCCTAATGGTGCATTTCAGTGAGTCGGCATCCTACATCAGCATGGGCTGAGATTCTTCCCTAACACAGCCTCCCAGATGGCCGCTGCCAGTCACCGACAAGGCAGAGAAGCTGAACCCCCTTTCGCATTTTCTCATTCTGGGTCTGCTTCTCTTTGGTATCACAGCGTGTGACCATAAGGTACTAGGTTATTTGGGAGCTTCATTTATAGAGCCTCAGGTAAGGGAAGAGACCGAGACATCTCGCCTTTCATCTTCTGCTCTACGAAGGACCTTGGCACATCCCCAGCAGGTGGCCATCCCTGCTGAAATCTGACAGCTACGCAGCTGTTCACTACAAAGTTCTCCCACGGAGAACCAAGGTCAGATTCCTTGCAGCCCCACCTGCTGGTCCTAACACCGCCCCCTGGTGGCAGGATATCGCATCATTTCCCCAACCCTCTGCTCACTGGCCCCTCAACTTTCCGTGTCTTCATATGACGCAAGGCTCTTCCTTTTCACGGCCTCTTTAGCCTCCTTTATATGTTCGGTCATTTGTCACACTCTTGTCTGCCATTGTTGGCTGTGCGTCTGGCTCTGTCCCAGGTGCTGGAGACACAGCTATCAATACAGTCTCTATAGCCCAGGTTCGGACGACATGTCTGTGGGGGAGGCTTGGGTCCAGGCTGGAGCCATTCATCAGTCCAGTTTTCTCTGCAGCCTCCAAGAGAATTGTGTTTGCTGTTTGTCCACAGAAGGAAGCATAAAGAAGGCTGGAGACCGTGTGCCCTAAGAGCCCCTTTAAACTGCTCACATGGACTTAGTGCTGTCTGAAAACGCAGTGAATTAAAACCCCCAAGCCTTTCTTTTCTGTACTGCTGACAAATTCCCTCTACCTGGTGTATTTTGTACTCTGTTTTAGACTTAAATACCAGATGTTGACTCTAAATCTTTAACATTTTTATTTACATAATTATTTATATGTATGATTGCTTTGCCCTGCATGTAAGTGCACCAACAGGTTGCAGATGCCCATGTAGGGACCAGAAGAGGGTGATGGGACACGGAATCCCCTGGAACTGGGGTGATGGGAGTTTAGCTGCCAAGTGGGTGCTGGGAACTAAACCGGAGTCCTCTGCAGAGCAGTCAGTGTTTAACCTGCTGAACATCTCCCTAAACTATATTCCCCCAGGGAGTCAATGTTTAGGATGGGGTGAAAGAAGTAGTCTAAGGTTTACACCTCGTAAGGGAAGACTTGAACCTTGAGAGGATCTTGAGTTAGGCACTCACATATATCACATGGGGTATGAGGAAAGGTCCTCCTGTGTTAGGCACGGTATGGGCCACCAGACAAGGCACCAGGCTTTGGCTCATGTGACTTACCAACATTTGCAGGACAAACCTGGGACCTTTGCAAGAAACATGGATACCATTCAGTCAAATCAGGAAAAGTGATATTAGAAGGAAAAATCATTGCTGACCCAGGCCTGTTGTCTGCTGGTTCCAAAAGTGACTAAGCTGCCTCTCTCCAGCTGCTGTAGTTTGGTGATGGAATCACTCAACCACCGCTGTTTTGAAAGGCTTGTTCTCACACTGACAGCACTATTGTGGCGGGTGGCGGGGATCATTATGGCAATGCCACCCATGGGCAGACAATTGGGAGTGCGTCCAGGCTCTTGCCAAGGGATCATGGGGACCCCAGTCCCTGTCCTCCTCTCTGTTGCTTCCTGGATACAATGAACTGAAGATGTTTCTACCCTCACCATGGGCTGCTCAAGGCCCAGGGCAAGACAGCCACGTGACCTGAGATGAAACTGTGAAACTGTGAAACTAAGCCCTGTCCCCAATGAGAAAAACAAACAAACCCAAAAAAACCCCCACTTTTCTACAGCAACATAAAGCTGACTTAATGCAAGTTAAAACCACCAATTACCTCAAAGGCCATCCACACCTCGGAAGCCTCCTGGCCTCAGACACACCACTCTGTCTCACCTCACGGTCCCACTCAAGCCCCTCTGTCTTTCTGGACTGTTATTTACCCATAAGATACTCATCGCACATCCCTTTCCTTGATCCTTGTAGACCAGGCTGGACTCCTGCCCCGGTGTACTCTGTACCATCATCTGACCTTCCAATGATGGTACTACCACTACACGAATCTGGAGCCACATTGCCTGCTTTGAAGCCTGGCTTTATTACCTGGCCAACTCTCTCTCTGTCTTGCCCTTTCTCACTGTCCTTATCTACAAAGGAGAAATAGAAGAACTACTTCATGAAGGGTTGCAAGGGTTAAATGAGTCAATGCACGTAAATGAAATATTAACCAGTTTTAATATTTTGAAAAATTATTCATTTTGTTTTTTTTCGTAGGGTTTTGCCTTTTTTTTTTGCATGTGATGCCAATGTTTGCACCCATGTGTTGTAATGCCCATGGAGGCCAGAAGGGCACGGAGATCCTCCTGGAACCTGGAGTTATGGGAAGGTGTTATGCTATCATATGGGTGCTGGGAACAAACCTGGGTTTAATGCAAGAGCCCAGTTTCTTGGCCTTGAGCCATTCTCTCCAGCCCCATTTTTTTTTTTTGTTCATTTTAAGCCTTCTTAATTAAAAAAAAAAAAAAAAAAATAAAACCAAAAACAACAAAAAAAAAAAAAAAAAAAAAAAAAAAAAAAAAAAAACAAAAAAAAAAAAAAAAAAAAAACAAAACAAAAACAAACAAAAAACAACCAAAAAAAACAAAAAAATCAAAAACAAAAAAAAAAAAAAAAAAAACACAAAAAAAAAAAAAAAAAAAAAACAAAACAAAAAAAAAACAAAAAAACAAAAAAAAAAAAAAAACAAAAAACAAAAAAAAAAAAAAAAAAAACAAAACAAACTTACTATCTGGTATTGACTGTTGTCATGTACCACATCTTGGTGTTCCCACCAATGGGGACCACAAACACGATTTCCACAGGATTACATTGGGATGGAAAACCATCACCTGATGACATGGGCCTTTTCTAACACTGCCACGGCACAGCACACTTTACTTACGATATTTGTAGAGTGATGCTGTGTGATGAAAAAGCGCCGCTGGCCACTGTGCAGAAGAAACAAGCGACTTCCTACCAATCGCAAGCCCTGGTTTCAATCTCCAGCAATACAAATATGTGAATAAATAAATTTCTTAAATAATAAACCTATATACAGTATGTACTACTTGATAAGGAGGGTGGTTTACTAGTCCAGGCAATCGTTACCACCTGTGCTTGCTGTTGTTATTGTCAAGTGCACACCTACCTCAGAAGTGTACCATTAACAGTTGGGTTTGTAGCGCAGCCCCATTCATCTCAGGCGCACGGTGTCCTTGATTAGATCAAGAGGCCACATGCACTGAGTTGACCTACGCCATCCAGATGCATGTAATACGTACACTGTGCGAATCACACAATGACAAAAATCAGCTGACAATGCATTTTTCAGAACCTAGCCCAGTGCTTAGGGAGGCAGGTCTGTGTCTGGCGTGCAAGAGCATACACTCTGGGTGGCTGTGGTGCTAGTTCACTGCTGCATCTGGAGCTGAGCACGGGCTCTCCATCACCACCCACACCTGAGTGCTGAGGCAACACTGACCTCGAGAGTCAGTGAAGGAAAACCTCAAAGGCGACGCGCAACGGGGAGCCGCATACCCTGTCTATTGTTGCAACAGCCTCGATTCACTGCGACCAACACAATATGAGACAATACCCAACTTGGGCTGCAAACGCCGCGTCTCTATCTCCTTACATCTGGCCCCCTCGTCAACAGTTCATCCTTAGGAAGCCCCAAGGTAGGAACTCAGGGCAGGAACCTGGAGGCAGGAGCTCGAAGCACAGGACCACAGCGGGAGAACACTACTTTACTGGCTTGTTCCCCTGATTTCATGGCTCAGCCTGTTTCTGTAAAGACCATACACAAGACCGTGCCCAGGTGATGGTAACCACCGCAGTGGGTGGGCCCTCCAAATATCACCAAGAAATCAAGAAAATACCCCCACAGACATGGCCACAGGCCAGTCCAATGGAAGCACATTCCCCATTGAGACTCCCTCACCCAGATGTGTCAATTTGACACTAAGCTATCCAGACACAACCCTCAAAGCTGTGGAGCACCGCCAATAGCCTAGGGGTGCAGGGTGAGTGCAAGCTCACAGGCAACAAGACAGTTCTACTGGATGCTGCCCAGAACCCTTCTCATACAGGGATATCGGCAGGGGAACCAGGGCAGAAAATCATAAATGGATGGCTGTCACAGCATGGTGGGAACTGAGGGAAGCTTGCCCAGGTCCAGGACCCAGCCTTCCACCAGAAGGTGTGGCCGGTGGGCGTTCACACCTGCCAGGATGTCTCTGGAGACCTGAGGATACTGCAGGGTGTCACCAGCCACTGGATGGCTTTTATTGGATGAAAGCACTGCAGTGATCTGACATGGTGAGGGCCGCTGGGGCACGTGTGACTGGGAACCGAAGCTCAGGACACTGGCCCACACTCCCCAATTCATGTTCACCTACCACAGGGCAAGGGGGTGCTGAGGAGAGGGACCTGGTGTTCTGCACAGCTTTCAGTGTGTGTGTGGTGTGGTAGTGGGGTGGGGGAGAAGAAGACATCAGGTGGAACGCCAGGGGCCCTCATGGGAAACAGGGCTCTGTTGAGGCCTGCTGAATGATCAGTAAGGAAGAAAGAATTATCAGGGACAACAGAGGGGTTGGTCAAGATGTGACTATGATATGCTACGTATGTATCATACATAGATGTGACTATGATATGCTACGTATGATCATAGTACTATGAGCATGATACATACTGATGTGACTATGATATGCTATGATGTATCATACATACAATCTTGACCAAGCAGGAGAAAAGGTGGGCCATACCCAGCTAATCTCCTGGGCCCCACATTAGCTCAGTTGAACCTCCCATGCTTGGATAAACACTAAAGAAGCCCTGGTTGCAGAACACAAAAGAGGCTGGAAGCAGAGGGCTGGGTGAAAGGAGAAGACCCCAGCATAGATTCCAAGGGCTGGGCAGACCTGGAGAAACAGAGTCCACAGATACCACCTGAGGACCAAGAACTGGCTGATGAGGCAGGCGAGGAAGCAGAGTGTCCAGGCTCTCTTCACCCTGGCCAGTGAGTAAGGGCAGACATGAAACAAGAAAAGAGGCAACAGTGGGGGAGGTGGGGGTAAGGTGAGTGGGGACAGGAAGGAAGAAGAATAAATGCGCCTCAGAATTGCAAGGTGCAGGCAGAGTCTATTTATTGGGTATTAATTAGACGTGTCGCGCCTACCGCTGGTGGGGGAGAGGAGGGGAGCGCGACTAATGACGCTAGGCGCATCACGCGTGTGCGCTTTAGACGGCACTGATTATGATTGGGCGAAGCAGATGTGCCAGGGTCAGGAGATATTAAGACACCGGAGCCCCTATAAATAGGCCTAATCACACGACCCTCACATGAAAATAGGCAAGAAGACATAATCAGTGCCTGGCACCCACCCCAGGCTTACTCTTAGTGCCACGTCAGGGGCCCATGGGTTGCAAAGGGAGGGGGGGCGGGTGGGCGGGGTTAAAGTGTGACGAGAAGGTCGTTAAGATGCTTCATTTGGGTTTAAAATGCTCTCTGCGACCCTGATTTCCAATTCTTCCACCTCCCTGCATATTCAGAACTGGCACCAATCTCTAAGCTGTTAGTCTCGGTGATTAAAATGTACGTATCGTATAGCATATCATGGTCACATCCTGACCAAGCAGGAGCCTACTCTGGGCTTATCCTGAAAGGTTCTCAATATGCTGCCGGCTCTTTCCTACCCTCCTTAAGCCAGCATTTCCTGGATCTGAGTTGATGGGTCAGCCTTGTCTCAGTGGTGCTCTCTTCCGAAAACTCCTACTTATTTCCAGAACCCCATCAGCTTCCCAGACCCATACTGCCTTGGGTTTCTCTGAGAGACCAGAGTCACATCTTCACTCTCTACTTCCTCTCCTCAGGTTACCAAGGTGGAGCCAGCCAACTGCTTTCCAACCATGCCAGGATCCTAAACACTCTGAGACCACAGGCCCTTTCTCCTTACTGTCCATCCTCAGGGTGAGCCTGATGCAAATCTGCTGGCCTGATTCAGCTCCATGCCCCACATCTCTGTAGGAATTGGAGAGGGAAAGGGGAGGAACTTCCTGTGCCTATCTTGGGATGAACTTACTAAGCTGCTATGTCTGCTTGCATGTATGACTGCCCAGGCTCACATGCCAGAGGGCAGCATGGACACAGGACACAGTTCCCCTAAAGAACGGAGCAGCAAAGCCATTATGGAATTAAGAGTGGTCCAGATGGTTAGTGGCTTATTGGTTCTGCCTGCAGATACCTACTGAGCTGCATGGTCTCAACGGGGTGAAGAAGACAGGATACTGGGCAGGCAGAGTGCTTTAGGGACCACCAACTCCCCCTCGATAATCACTCTGATCCAGGTGTGAGTGCAGAGAAGGATTGAACAGCGAGCAACCACTCCTGGGGCTGGGGGTGTCTGGAAAAAGCCCCCTTAGCACCAATTAGTGCCTCTCCCTGAGCTCAGAAGAGAAAGTACAGAGAGAATGCATTCTGGGCAGAAGAAACTGAATAGCTGGAGCACACCAGCCTGCAGGTACAGAACAAGGGATCCCCTGGCCTGTGTGTAAGCAGGAAAGGGGTAACAGAAACACTGCTTCTTTTTTTTTTTTTTTTTTTTTAACATCAAGACAAGGAGTGAAGCCCCTCGAGAGGTCTACACCATCCATTATGGTGGCCAGAGTTGCATGGTGGCTGGTCAGATCTGAGACTGACTTATTGTCATTTCCCGATGCAATGATAAAATTCCCCAATGGTATTTCATTCAGCTCACAGTTCAAAATGTAAGTCCATTATGATGGGGAAGTCAAGACCGCAGGAGCCTTGAAGCAGCTGTCACATCACGCCTACAATTGCGAAATACAGAGCAGTGAATGTTCATTTTATCAGTCTAGGATCCCCACCCAGTATCAGTGTCACCCACAATTAAGATGGGTTTCCCCACGTCAATCAATTCAACCAAGATTACTTCCCACAGGCAGGGCATGCCCAGAGGCCCAGGCCCCAGGAGATTCTGGAATTCTCTCATGTTGAGAATTACCACGAACCACCACAGGGACCTGCTTACTCTGAGCATAAAGTGTATACTAAAATCCAAAGTCCTCAATGGAAAGAATGGAAGATAGCACGTGAAACTCATGACTACTGCTGAAATGACTTTTTAGATACATTGGCTAGATAAAGAATGTTGCTAATTTCGCCTTGTTTCTGTTCACTTTAAAAATCACTTATATGGAAGACACAACCTACCTGCCTTCTGCCTTTTCTTTTTTTCAAAGTTCCTACGATTCTAAAAAAGTGCATCTCTGTTGTTTTTTTTAATTTTATTTATTTTTGTATGTGTATGAGTGTACTTCTGCATGTAGTTTGTGCAACCCGTGTCGTGCAATGCCGCGGAGGTCAGAAGAGGGTTGCAGATTCCCCTGGAACTGGAGTTTCTCCTGAATTGGAGTTTCAGACGGTTTAGATCCAGCCATGTGGTGCTGGGGATCAATACCCGGGTCCTCTGTAAGAGTGGTCGGCTCTTAACTGCAGGCCTCTCTCCGAGCATCTCTGTGTTTTAAAGCAGAGACGTTGAAGACTGGATTCTGACCTAAGCATCAAAATCAATCATAACATTTTCATCTTTCTTGGGTTTTTTTCTAATATGGACTCTTAATAAATCATGTAGCTGCCAAGAACAGCCCTTGGTGTTCCGCCTTCAGCTCTCCTAAATCCTTGAGATTACAAGCCTCCGCCATCATAGCCAGCTAAAAATGATCTTCCAGTAGACAGTATTTTCACATGTTATTACTTGTTAACATGCCATTGGGAAATAGAAACATATCATACCACACCAACAGCTACTTAAGACTTCCACTGGAAAAACTGGGATTCATGGATTTGACAAAAAGAAATTAATTTAAGGATGAGCCAAATAGAAAGCAACGGTGAGTCGGGCCTGGTGGCGCAACCTTAAATCTAGCACTTGGGTAGCAGAGGCAGGCTGGGATCTTTGTGAGTTCAAGGCTTGTCTGGTTCTATAGAGTGAGTTCCAGGACAGCTGTGCTACTGGAGACCCTGTTAAAAATACCAAATTAAAAAAATGACAAGACAAATAATAACGACAAGAAATAGAAGAAAGCAAGAAAGCCACAAGATTAATTTATTAAAAAGAGAAATCGAATGCGCACTCGATGAGATACTCGTGGTTAGACCACTTGCTGCTCTGGCAGAGGATCAAGGCTCTATTCCCAGCACAGAACTGCCCTAACTCTAGTTCCAAGGGATCCAGTGCCCTTTTCTGTCTTCCACTGGTATTCCACTACACAAAGCACCTACATACATGCAAGCAATACACTCATCACACTTAAAAGTAATAAAATATCCTTAAAAAAAAGAAAGGTGCTCCCAATAGGGCAAGAATGAGCCTCTCTAAAGGAGAGGGGCAGTTAGGCTCTTTTACCATGGGTATATATGGAATATTGGTGGATCTTGTTACATCTCCATAGGCTGCTCAAAAGGACCCCTCTTCTTTCTAACTCACCCAAAGAGTGTAATTTATAACACATCAAAGAATGTTTCTTAGTAAACAAAGTTGTAAGGTGCATTTATGAGAAGTATTGTTTAGCTCTAAGGAGAGAGGAGTGCTGGGGACAAAAGTTTAGCCCTAGGCATTAGATCACGAGACTGCCCCTTTAAGAAGTTGCTAGAACATGAGCCTGCCCCTTTAAGAAGGTGCTAGACCATGAGCCTGCCCCTTTAAGAAGGTGTTAGGCCATGAGCCTGCCCCTTTAAGAAGGTGCTAGACCATGAGCCTACCCCTTTAAGAAGGTGTTAGACCATGAGCCTGCCCCTTTAAGGTGTTGGATCATGAACCTGCCCCTTTAAGAAGGTGTTAGGCATGGCCTTAAGAAGTGAGACCATACTGCCCCTTTAAGAAGGTGCCAGATCATGAACCTGCCCCTTTAAGAAGGTGCTAGATCATGAACCTGCCCCTTTAAGAAGGTGCTAGATCATGAACCTGCCCCTTTAAGAAGGTGCTAGATCATGAACCTGCCCCTTTAAGAAGGTGCTAGACCATGAACCTGCCCTTTCAGAGGGTAATCTCCATAGCCTGAAGAAATCGGGCTGAAATATACTAATATTATATTATATAGATAATATACCTAATATCTATATATATATAATCAGGATTTAAAAATCGTTCTGTGCTGTGGTTTTTACAGCTCTTAATTTATTTATGGTCCTACCCAGCACCNAATACAGAGAATAAATAATAAATTTTTTAATTTTTTAAAGTAATTTTTAAATATTTTTTGTTTTTATTTTATTTATTGTATTTTTAATTTATTTTATTTATTTGTTATGTAATGTACTGTCTGCCATGCAGGTCTGTGGCACCTGTGTCGTGCAAATGCCGCGGAGGTCAGAAGAGGAAGGTCTCGATTCCTCTGGAACTGGAGCTCTCTCCTTGAATTGGAGTTAGCAGACGGTTCTAGAGCCGCCATGTGGAGTGCTGGGGAAATCGATCCCGGGTCCTCTGCAAGAGCGTCGGCACTCCGTAGGCCATGTCTCCAGCCCCTAAAGTAAATCTTTTAAAAAGGCAAAAGGGGCTGGAGCATAGCCTACGGTTATTAGAGCCATAACGCTGCTCTTGCAGAGGACCCGGGTTTGATCCCCAGCACCACATGGCGGCTAAGACCGTCTGTAACTCCAATTCCGGAGAACTCCAGTTCCAGGGGAATTCCAACACCCTCTTCTGACCTCCGCGGCATTGCACGACACGGAGTGCACAACTACATGCAGACGACATACACATACATCACACATACAAAAAATAAAAACATTTAAAAAAAGTCAAAAACACTAACCCGGTATTATAGTGCATGCTTTAATCACCAGTCTTAAGCAATGAAATATTATATTTTAAAAAATGGAAAAAAGAGCAGTAAAATGAAAATCCTCAATAAATTTAAGATTAACATCTCTGCCTGTCTTTGCAGTGAGGATTAAATGAGTTATATATCTCAGTGTTTAAAGTGATGCTCAAGAGGCTGATGGAACACTTGCCTGGTATACACAGCACCCCGGATTGAATGTCCCGCACTGAAACAAAAAGCAATGCCTGAGTCCATTATTGGATCTGGAGTCTGAGGAGCGTTCAGGCCCCAGCACCCAGGAACAGCCAGCAAGTCACGCATCTCTGAGGAAAGGAATCAGAGCCCACATGGCAGAAGTGGTCTCATACCTTTCTGAGGATGAGGTGGTCGCACAGCATACACCTGCAGCCAGGCTCTCTGAAGCTCAGGCAGGAGGCAGAGAAGGGACGCAGCATGTGTGGCCACTAACCCCCTTTGAGGTAAACTCACTTCCCTGGGTGAGAAACCCTGGCACGTAGAAAGTTAGTGGTGGGAGATTCACAGACAGTGTCTCAGTAGGTGTCTTTCTCAGTCCCCATGAAAAGGGAAAGGGATGGTGGTAGGCGTGCCACAGAATCAGAGGGATTCTAACATTATACAGTTACACAGGTCACATTACAACACAAGATAACTACTGACCACAGGAAAAACAAAGTATAGAAACATGTTACCAGGTGGTTTAGCCCCAAATCATTATATGGGGCGATAGAAGACAGACCAAGCCCTCTATTTTATAATTATATTCATAAGCAATATCCAGAGTATGTAAATCCACGAGTAGAAACTAAATCAGCAGTTTCTGGGGCTGGGGAGAATGGGGGTTAGAAGTGGTTGCTTACCAGGTCCGGGCTTTGTTGGGGAAAGGAAGAAAACACTTTGAATATCTATATAGAATTAATATAAAAAGAGAAATAAAAAAAGAGAAAAAAAAGAAAATCATATAGATTATTAGCTGCTCATCAATGAATGTGTTAAATTCCATTGACAGTTCACTTTTGAATGGTAAATTTTATGGAGATCTCACCTCAATTGAAGATAAAGGATGTCTAGGCTGTTAGGAACAGTCGGTTACGCTGCTTTGTCTCTCACCAGTGCTGGGCTGAGGTTTGTTGTAGACTCTCCTAGCCTCCTTCATGATGAGATTATTCTGGGTTTAAGATGGAATCAGAGGGGCTGAAGAAATGATGGCTCAACAGTTAGGAGCATGGATCCCCCCTGCTCTTTGTCAGGTTAAAATAAATCATGTAGTGTAGAACTTCCCACCACCTCCTGGTTGAAAGGCCATAAAAGTGAGATATTTTCCCTTTTCCCAGAGATTTCTCTAGAGATTGTCCTCCGGGCCTCTCCCCACCCATTCCCTATGTGATATCTATCTCTCTTATTTTAAGCTGTTCCTCATCTTTTAATTTTATATATATGAATGCTTTTCCTACCTGTATGTATGTATGTATGTATGTATGTATGTATGTATGTATGTATACCGTGTAGGTGCCTGGTGCTCAAGTAGGCCAGAAGAGAGTATCAGATCCCCTGGAATAATGGACACTTGTGAACTGTCACATGGATACTGGGAACCAAAGCTGGGTCTTCTGCAAAAGCAAGTGGTCTTAACTAACGAGGCTGTCTCCAGCCCCTAAGCAAGCCGCTCCTCACCTTCACGGCCCACTCATGTTGTCTCTGATAGAATGGATTTTCCTTTCTACCTATCTCCCACCCCGAGGCCCAATCACAGGTCCCGTGATCTGGAGGTCCTTTCTCCTAATAAAACTCATTCCTGAGAATGATTTGGCATCGACCACTTCCCTGTACCAACCACCTGCTGCTTTTCCTTCTACTTTATTTAACAGTAAGCATAACCTAATGGCTGTCCTGATGCCCTCGATTGAGATGTCCCTGGGAATGCATCACCTGACCCTAAATGAACAGGATTTTATTTATTGTCTTCAATAATGCTTTTGGAAAGCAAATTCTGTCTGAGTGTCATTTGGTCTCTATCAGAGGTATCTGAATCTGAAGTCTCTCCCTTTCCCAACAGTAAAAGCAGATCAGATCCGAGTAGCAGGGACCTTTCTCCCAGCCTTTGCTCCCTATGCTAGTGTAACTCTCTTTCTATCCTGCTTAATAGTAACTAAAACAGTAGTTACACCTTATTGCTGGTGCTCTTTAATAATTTTTATATATCAGTGCCATTCTATCTCCTTCCCAATCTATTAATTCTTAGATCACTGAATTTATCATTATCCCTAATTTTATTTATTTTTTATTTTAGGTATATGCCTGCACTTGTATAAGTCCACACGGTCTGCAGAGTTCAGAAGAGGGTGTCGGATTCCCCTGGAACTAGACTTACAGATGGTTGTTAGCTGCCATGTGGATGGTGGGAATTGAACCCGGGTCCTCTGCAAGACCACCAATGCTTTTTAACCACTAAACCATCTCTCTAGGCCCAATCATCCCCAATTTTAGATACAAGGAAATGGAATTCTATACAACAATCTTTTTTTCTCAACCTCAAAATGTTTAACTTTTGACCCAGCCCAGGGTTGAAACTACCGTGCCTAAATTCAGAACTTCTGTAACTTGTCAGTTTGTTCCACTGCTCTGTATATGAAAATGTAAATCTTGGGGCTGGAGAGATAGCCTAGTGGTTAAGAGTACCGACTGCTCTTGCAGAAGACCCGGGTTCGATCCCCAGCACCCACATGGCAGCTGAGAACCGTCTGTAACTCCAATTCCAGGAGAACTCCAGTTCCAGGGGAATCCAACACCCTCTTCTGACCTCCGCGGCATTGCACGACACGAGTGCACAGACTTACATGCAGACACATACATTCATACACATACAAAAATAAAAAAATTTAAAAAAGCAAAAACACTAACCCGGTATTATAGTGCATGCTTTAATCAAACCATCTAAGCAATAAATATTATATTTTAAAAAATGGGGAAAAAAGGCAAAAAGGTACAACTAAAAATCCTAATAAATTTAAGATTAACATCTCTGCCTGTCTTTGCAGTGAGGATTAAATGAGTTAATATATCTCAGTGTTTAAAGTGATGCTCAAGAGGCTGATGGAACACTTGCCTGGTATACACAGCACCCCGGATTGAATGTCCCGCACTGAAACAAAAAGCAATGCCTGAGTCCATTATTGGATCTGGAGTCTGAGGAGCGTTCAGGCCCCAGCACCCAAGACAGCCAGCAAGGCACCATCTCTGAGGAAAGGAATCAGAGCCCACATGGCAGAAGTGGTCTCATACCTTTCTGAGGATGAGGTGGTCGCACAGCATACACCTGCAGCCAGGCTCTCTGAAGCTCAGGCAGGAGGCAGAGAAGGGACGCAGCATGTGTGGCCACTAACCCCCTTTGAGGTAAACTCACTTCCCTGGGTGAGAAACCCTGGCACGTAGAAAGTTAGTGGTGGGAGATTCACAGACAGTGTCTCAGTAGGTGTCTTTCTCAGTCCCCATGAAAGGGAAAGGGATGGTGTAGGCGTGGCCAGAATCAGAGGGATTCTAACATTATACAGTTACACAGGTCACATTACAACACAAGATAACTACTGACCACAGGAAAAACAAAGTATAGAAACATGTTACCAGGTGGTTTAGCCCCAAATCATTATATGGGGCGATAGAAGACAGACCAAGCCCTCTATTTTATAATTATATTCATAAGCAATATCCAGAGTATGTAAATCCACGAGTAGAAACTAAATCAGCAGTTTCTGGGGCTGGGGAGAATGGGGGTTAGAAGTGGTTGCTTACCAGGTCCGGGCTTTGTTGGGGAAGAAGAAAACACTTTGATATCATATAGAATTAGAATAAAAAGAAGAAATAAAAAAAGAGAAAAAAGAAATCATATAGAATTATTAGCTGCTCATCAATGAATGTGTTAAATTCCATTGACAGTTCACTTTTGAATGGTAAATTTTATGGAGATCTCACCTCAATTGAAGATAAAGGATGTCAGGGCTGTCAGCAACAGTCGGTACCCTGCTTGTCTCACCAGTGCTGGGGCTGAGGTTTGTTGTAGACTCTCCTAGCCTCCTTCATGATGAGATTATTCTGGGTTTAAGATGGAATCAGAGGGGCTGAAGAAATGATGGCTCAGCGGTTAAGAGCACTGGATGTCTGGATGTTCTTGCAGAAGACCTAGGTTCAACTCCCAACACCTACATGGTGGCTAACGACTGCCCTAACTCTAGCTCCAGGGGTTCCAACATCCTCTCCTGGCCTCTGTGGGCACTGCATGATATAGGTGCACTTTTGTACATGCAGGCAATACATTCATACACATAAAATAAAAATAATAACTAAATATGAAAATAAAAACAATGAATAAAGTTTTTTTAAATATGAAATCAGAGAATATGGGAGATAGGAAAAGCCTCAGCAGCCACAGAGAATGGTCCCATAGACAGCAGACGTGGAGACAGGAGGACAGGATCTTTCTGTGTGTCCCCCTCAATGCTCTTTGCTCTCTTCCACTGCAGGATGAGGGTCTGCAGCAGTTCACCATTCTCTTGGCAAAACTCATTGCTTGTTCTATGCCTTCAAAGATAATAAAAATGTAAGATGTGCTGTGATGGAGACAGTAGAGGTGCTTGGGAACATGTTTTTATGGTAGATAGGTATGTAGGTAGATAGATGATTGATAGATAGATAGATAGATAGATAGATAGATAGATAGATACATACATACATACATACATAGATGAGGACAAGTAAAATGAATTTATCACTAATGGAATATCTGAATAGCTGGTGACTCTCCATGAGTTTTTGTTTGCTTTACTTTTTATCTATTTTATTTTATGTATATGAATGTTCTGCCTACATGTAGTGCCCCTGGAAGCCAGAAGAGGGCATCAGATCATGTGGAACTAGAGTTATGGATGGTTGTTAGTTCTTGTATGGATGCTGGACATTGATCCTGGGTCCTCTGCAAGAGCAGTCAGTACTCAGTCTCTGAGCCATATCTCCAGCCCCCTCCCCATCAGTTTTTAAATTTGTTTTTACATTTATTTATTCTCTGTGTGAACATAGGCATTCCATAACATATTTGTGGAAATTGGAGGACACCTTTCAGAAGTTGGTCCTCTCCTTCTACCACATGAGCTCCAGGAATCAAATTCAAGTTGTCTGGCTTGTACCATGGGAGTCAGGCTTGTACCATGGGACGGCATGTGCCTTTACTCACTAAGCCATCTTACTTAGCACCACCACCATTCCCCCCTCCCCATGAGTTTTAAGTCAGAGACAATGCTGGATAGCTTAAGTTGTCAACTTGACACACCTGGATGGAGGGATCCTCAATTGGGGAATTTCCTTCATTGGACTGGTCTGTGGCCATGTCTGTGGGGTATTTTTTTGTTTGTTGAGTGATGTGGGAGGGCCCACCCCTGGGCAGGATGTTGTCTATTGTATAAGAAAGCAGGCTGAGCATGGGCCAGGGAAGCAAGCCAGTAAGCAGTGTTATCTATGTATGGCCTGTGCTTCAGCTCCTGCCTCCAGGTTCCTGCCCTGAGTTCCTTCCGTGGGCTCCCTTGGCAATCATCTCCCAATGATCCCGGGAGATACAAGATGAATAAGCCCTTTCCTGGTATTGATCAGAGTATTTTGTCACAACACACTAGAACACAACACAAAGAACAGGCTCTTTCCATCTGAGGCTCTGCCATTTCAGGCTTAAACATATGGGCCCCATGTTACAGGAAATTTTTAGTGCAAAAACCCTGGCTTCAGCAGTCCCGACAGTCTAGGCTCTGCCGCCTGTCCCAGTATGCCAGTAACAGAGATGAGTAATGATAGAAAGCAGAGAGTGGAAGTTTCTTCAATGTAGCCACAGTAGGAAGAGGAAGAGACAAAGGGCTCTGGTGACACCCAAGCCCACCTTTCCAGCACTGACATGACATCTAGGTTTAAATAGAGAGCAAGGAAATCTAATAACCAAGTAGTCCAAAGTGTGGCCCTGTCCAACATTAACTGCTCAGTGTCTCAGCCTCACCCTGCAAAGGCATTTGATCAATTGTTTCTGTCACTTTCTTAGGGTACAGCAGAACCCTCAGGGATAACTGTCCCCATCTGAGATTCAGGATCTATTCTACGAGGTTTTGTTCTTCCTGGAGTTTGGAGTGATTCAAGAAGAGAGGTTAAAGACAATAACTTAACTCTCTTCACCTTTGGCCAGAATCCAGACAGAACATGAGGGCAGAGATNATTGGCTGTGGGTTTCCTGTATATGGCTTTGATTACATTGAGGAATGATCCCTCCAATCCAATTCCTTCTAGGACTTTAAGCATGAAGGGATGCTGGATTTTGTTAAAGGCTTTTTCAGCATCAGAGACACAAATAGGTAAGAAGATATAACAAATGTAATGAAAAATAAAAGAAAAATGTATGAAAAGCCATCTTCTAGGGAGTCCTCTTGGGAGAAGCCCCAACTCCTCCAGCTCCTGCTAGGCCTTTGGCCTTTCCTGCTTAATTATTTTCACCTTTTCTTGCTCTCCATAAGCAAATATTCTTGACAAATGCTATTTCTCTTGCATCCATGCCA
Organism: Rhizomys pruinosus; assembly: GCA_009823505.1. Classification (NCBI taxonomy): domain Eukaryota; kingdom Metazoa; phylum Chordata; class Mammalia; order Rodentia; family Spalacidae; genus Rhizomys; species Rhizomys pruinosus. The sequence continues at coordinate 1,325,009 of VZQC01007999.1, forward strand.
TGTTCATCAAGATTTTTTTCTACATTCTTCAGGTTGCACATATTTATTATCTATGACAGATTTCCATCAAACAGTATTCCCTGAGAATCTGGGGAAAATATACTCTTCCCAGAAAGTTGAACACCCACCATGCACCTGTCTCATGATGCAGTTTGAAGTGCCTGAAAGCCTTGGGTGCATCATCCTTGGGACTCACCTCGGCCTTCACAGGCTGTTCAAGAAGCACACAGGGAAGAAGCCTGGAATGAGCCAGATGCTGGCCTCTAGGGACCGGGTGGCTCCAGAAGCCAGAAGCCAGGCTTGGGATGTGAGGGCCTTGGTATGGCAGGATGCAGGGTTATGGGCACTTCGCTCCCTAGCAGGGCAGAGAGGCAGGTTCCTTGCTGGCCTGTCATAGGACATATGTCCCTCTGATGGATCCCTCCAGGTCCCAGTGAAGTCTCCACCAGAGTGGTTTCCTACCGCAAACCTACCTGCCCTCTAATCTGTAATGTCCCTACCACATAGATCTCATACTGAGCTCTAGATACCACTCGCCCTGGGTGTGCCCTGGTGCAAGGCACCAGCCACCTCAGCCTTGAATTCTCAACTAATCGAGCACACCTGTCTTGCCAGTCTTTATCTCTATGGCTAAAGATACCTAGTCCCCCCCCCTCTACAAAGGTAAATACAGGAGCCAGACACAAAAGGACAGAGATTGCAGGATCGTGTGTGTAGACACAGAAAGTTGCATAGTGGTAACCAGGGATACCAGTAAGGTGGAAGGTGCATAGCTTCTGTTTAGTGAGTGCTTTGGGATGCTGAAAATTTCTGGTGGAGATTATACCAGTATAATCTGGTAGGAATCCCAGGGACTTCCTTTCTCCCTTAGTGACCTCAACTCAACTAAAAGTAGATTCCTAGCTTCCCTGCAAAGAGGAACTTCACGACTAACCAGTAGGCAGCAGAATTGCAGTTTATGAAAAGGCATTTTTAATACTTATTTAAAAACGTTTTTTCCTTGCTTGCTTTTTATTTTTTACATATATATATTTTGTACAAGATTATCAAATCTTGACCCGTGTCCCCCTTAAAAACTTTTGAGACAGGATTTTACTATGTAACCTTGTCTGGCCTGGAACTCACTGTGTAGACCAGGCTGGCCTGGAACTCACAGAGATCTGCCTACCTCTTAACAGATGTTTTAAGCAGAAGGCTAATAGATACTCATGGAAAGTGTGGGTATAGGCTTCTCAGGGGGAGAGTTGCACTTTACTATCTTTATATTGGTCATAAAGAGCTGGGTGTGGTGGCGCATAACTTTAATCCCAGCACTCGGGAGGCAGAGGCAAGCAGATCTCTGTAAGTTCAAAGCCAGCCTGGTCTACACACTGAGTTCCAGGACAGCTGGAGCTACAAGGAGACCCTGTCTCAAAGAGACTGTGATGGTTAATCCTGGGTGTCAACTTGACTGGACTAAGGAACAAATAAGAGAAAAGGGTCTTCTGATTGGACCACCTCAACCTGGATGGCCCACCCCAAATGTGGGTGTTACCTTCTGCCGGCAGGCAGTATTTAAGGCCACAGCAGCGGGAGCTGGTCCCTTTTTTTGTTCCCCTCCTGCGGCTTGCCTGTTTCATCTGGTGAGTTTGTCTTCTTGTTGTGATCAACCTTTTGGATCGCAGCGTGTACTGAGACCGGCAGATCTCCGGGAACCCATTTGGGCCTTCAACACTAGACTGGACTACTGAGACATACAGCCCTTGCGTGAGCGGTTCCCTGGAGGCACAGGCACTCTCCAGTGTCGGCGCTAACGGATTGAGCTCCGTCACGTGAGGCAAATCAATAAATTGTATAGTTATATATATTCATCCTATTGCTTTCGTGGCTTTAGTGAACACTGACTAATACAGATTTGGTACCAGAAGTGGTTCAAGAGAAACAGAATTGAAAGAACGAATTTCCTTAGTGGGCTTGGTAGCCTCTGGAGCCAGCTCTACAACCCATTGAAGCCTAGAGTTACGTTAAGGCGTCTCCTGAAGGCCCTCCGCTCTCGACCTCGTGGCTGGCATGACAGAGGAAGTGATGCACTCCTGTGGGCGGTGGGGCAGGACCGATTTGAGAGTGATCTAATTAACTGAGGATAGATCCATTATGACGTCTGCGCGTACTGCAGGAAACTCAAAGGCTCAAAAAATATGCGGTGCAGTGAACTGCAAAAAAAAAACTCCAGAGAAAGGCTGCGGGGGAAAACGGGAGAACAAGGAAAGGGGGGGGGGAATACTCAAGGAGAACACAACTGCTCCAAGCAGAAATCTTCGAATATAAGTGCTTTCTGACCCATCGTTTCGAGCTTTTAGTGTGACAAGACAACAAGTCGAAAATATAAGGATGTATAACTAATTGGTAATAAGACTGAAGTCAATACTAAGTTGTACCCCTGACTCNCTTAGCTTCTGACCATATCTCCAGCCCCTCCCCTCAGTTTTAAATTTGTTTTTCATCTGATATATTCTCTAGTGTAACATAGGCATCATAAACATTTGTGGAATTGGAGGACACCTTTCAGAAGTTATGGTCTCTCCTTATCACAGACTCAGTGAATCAAATTCAAGTTGTCGGCTTTGTACCATGGCTCAGGCTGTACCATGGGACGGCATGATGCCTTTACTCACTAAGGCCCATCTTACTAGCACCACCACCATTCCCCCCTCCCCATGAGTTTTAAGTCAGAGACAATGCTGGATAGCTTAAGTTGTCAACTTGACACACCTGGAGAGGGGATCTAATTTGGGGAATTTTCCTCATTGGACTGGTCTGTATGGCCATTTGTGGGTATTTTTTTGTTTGTGAGTGATTGGGAGGGCCCACCATGGGCAGGTATGTTGTCTAATTGTTAAGAATAGCCAGGCTGAGCATGGGCCAGTGAAGCAGCCAGTAGCAGTGTTTTTATCTATGTATGCCTGGCTGTCAGCTCCTGCCTCCAGTTCCTCCCTGAGTTTCCTCTGTGGCCTCCTCTTGGCCAATCATCATCCAATGATCCCGAGATAAAGATGAATAAGCCCTTTCCTGGTATTGATCAGAGTATTTGTCACAACACACTAGAACACAACAACAAAGAACAGGCTCTTTCCATCTGAGGCTCTGCCATTTCAGGCTTAAACATATGGGCCCCATGTTACAGGAAATTTTTAGTGCAAAAACCCTGGCTTCAGCACCGAAGTCTAGGCTCTGCCGCCTGTCCCAGTATGCCAGTAACAGAGATGAGTAATGATAGAAAGCAGAGAGTGGAAGTTTCTTCAATGTAGCCACAGTAGGAAGAGGAAGAGACAAAGGGCTCTGGTGACACCCAAGCCCACCTTTCCAGCACTGACATGACATCTAGGTTTAAATAGAGAGCAGGAAATCTAATAACCAAGTAGTCCAAAGTGTGGCCCTGTCCAACATTAACTGCTCAGTGTCTCAGCTCCAGCCCTGCAAAGGCATCTGATCAATTGTTTCTGTCACTTTCTTAGGGTACAGCAGAACCCTCAGGGATAACTGTCCCCATCTGAGATACAGGATCTATTCTACGAGGTTTTGTTCTTCCTGGAGTTTGGAGTGATTCAAGAAGAGAGGTTAAAGACAATAACTTAACTCTCTTCACCTTTGGCCAGAATCCAGACAGAACATGAGGGCAGAGATGCCAGGCTTTTATCCTGCTTAGTGACCTTGTAGACCGAGTGGAAAATCACTGCTTTTTAGCAGAAGTGACTTCTGTTTCAATTCCCATCTTGTGTTTGAACATTCCTCATTATTGAGGGAATTAAAGTACTAGAATCTGGCTTGTTATTCCCGTAACCTAGTGATAAACTAGTACACGAGAAGATGACATGCTGCGTCAGCTAAAGCATATGCGTGAAAAAACAAACCCAGAGGTTTAAGTATGTAGTGCCACTATAAAGCAGAATGCCCAAAGGAAAGTCAAAAGACATCCCTTAAATAAAGTCTATAGTGGGTCATCTTCCCCACCTGATAGCTCAGAGTATGGACTGCTAAGGATGAGTTCTAGCAGGAGGGATTCAGTGTCAGGCAACCATGCATAAGAAACATTTCTCACCCGGCTCCTTACTTTAGTCACTTTGGGAAGGGCTGGCTAAGTGACTGCATTTTTGTCATTGCCTTTGAGACCATGTCTAGGTTGGCCTCATAATAATCCTGCTTCAGTCCCCCAAGGGCTGCTGATGCTGATGGATGCTGGGCTTGATGGGAACCACTGGAAGGGCACAGAGTTCTTGTGTTTTGGAACAAGGAAGTGGACAGAGACATGTGGGTAGTAGGCTAGTGTAGAAGCAAGGAAAATTAATTAGAAAAAGACTCACTTCCAAGGGAGGAAGCAAGCCAGGGAAGGGAGTGCTGGATGGAGTCGGGCTTTGGGGGCAGAGAGATACCTTAGCAGTTAAGAGCACTGGCTGTTCTTGCAGAGGACCCAGGTTTGATTCCCAGCACCCACATGGAAGCCAACAATCGTCCATAACTCCAGTTCCAGGGAATCTACTGCCCTCTTCTGGCCTCCACAGGTGAGCTTACATACATGCAGGAAAAACACTCATACCCGTCAAAGTAAACAAGTCAAAAATTTTAAAGGATGGGGCTCTCATGTCGCATAGCATAGACATTGTGGATTATTTACATACCATGGGCTTTCTCACATATGATACACACACACACACACACACACACACACATGCACATATATATATACATATATATATATATATATATTTCTACATACAACTTCATTCATCCCATGTCTAACTAACATCTTTTTTTTAAGCCAACGTTTTATTGAAGCTCTGTGCGTTTCATCCAAAATTACATTACAAATCAAATCTAGACCCGTGCCCCCCTCCCTGCCCGCCCACCCCACCAGAACTCATGCATTCTGCCAAACATGTTTTTCATCTTTTTCTCAGTCTTTCTAAAAATTCTCGATGCAGGAGTTTACTGTTTTTCTCCCAGTTCTTAAAAGTGTATGAGGCTTTTTCTTATTTCTTCATACAGGCCATCCATCATTGTAAAATTTCCTCTTTTGCTGAAACCTGTAAGCTTTGGTGTGTTCTGTTTCCATTTTATTATTTTTTTTATAATTTTTTATTTTATTTTATTTTTTCTTCAACTTATTTTATTTTATTTTTATTGATGCTTTGTGTATTTTTTTTTTATTGATGCTTTGTGTATTTCATGCATCAGTTTCCAATTCAGTTCAGGCATATATCCCCTTCCCTTCCCCCCACCCCACCCCTACCCATCCCAGATCATGCATTCTGCTGTAACTTTTCTGCATCTTTCTCTTTTTTATTTTGTTTTGTTTTCATTTTTTTAACAATAAGTGATAATTTGTGAGTACAAGCATCCTTCATGTAAAACCAATTTGCGAGCAGTTGTGCCCAAGCCCACACAGCTCATGGGTCCCACCATCCAGCAGGGGGGGCTTGTATGTTCAATCAAGTTGATCAAATGAGTGTCCAGTCTATATTGTTGTAATTTCACCATTAACCCCAATTGCAGCCCTTACATTCTACCACGCCCCCTCTTTCACAGATTCTAACTAACATCTTAAATCTCTACCCAGGAATTTACATTTTAGTATATGGTGGTCAGAGGTCACCTTCACACACTGGAATTCCTTCTTCCTATGCCAGTGGGCTGAACTGAAAGCGCCCTCTGCCACTACTTTGTTCATACACTAATTTTGCAAGGCTCTTTGTGGAAGTGTCTCCTACATCTCACTCTCTGCCCAACTTCCTGCTTCACTGGGATCATAGATGTAGGCCACCATGCCCAACATGATTTCATTTCCAGTTCTGACAACTTCTCCCTTATCTCTGAGCAATTATCTCCAAAGAATCACTGATTAGCCATGTGGTAGTTTGGTTTTCACTATCTCTTGTCATTGGGTTATCAGTCCCAATTTGTCTGGTCTGATCCCATGTTGGGGTGATGGGTGTGGGAGATGTGAGGTAATTACTGCCAATAACCATTCCTACTGGGGGGGGGTTCAAATCCAAGCTGTCAAGGAGGTTGAAAGAATGATTCATATGTTGAAAGGTTGAATTTCCTTGGAATCCATTCCCAAGTTTAACACTGTCATATGGGCAATGCCTCAGCATATCAAGAAAATACTGTTCAAGTTATTCTGTTAGAAGTTGTACTTCTGCTGGGCGTGGTGGCACACGCCTTTAATTCTAGCACTCAGGAGGCAGAGGCAAGCAGATCTTTGTGAGTTCGAGGCCAGCCTGGTCTACAGAGCGAGTTCCAGGACAGCTGGGGCTACAGGGAGACCCTGTCCTGAAAAGACCCCTCCCCCAAAAAAGAAGTTGTACTTGTATAGATAGACAACAGCTGGAAACTTTAACAAGAGCACAAAATGCAATCAACAATAGAAAATAAAGAAAAGCTAGTTTGAAAATAAAGTCCATTACAATCATTTTTTAAAATTTGGTTGTAAATTCTTTAGAGAAGGATCACAAAAAGGATGACAGAAGACTTAGAAGAGCCCTGCTGAGAATTTTGCAGAAGCAGTTGACACAATAGTTTAATTATCTTTACTTAAGGACGATGGTCACGGAACAATTAGGAATGAATGCACAAACACAAGCTGGCAAAGGTCAACGTCACTAACAATCTTAGTTTGGAGGACTCCAGCTTGGTAAAGTGTTGTGACAATTACTATTCTCAACTTGACAGGATCTAGAGTTACCTAGGAGATGAGTGTCTGGGCATATCTTTGAGGGAGTTTCTTGATTGGGTTAAAGGAGGACTGCAGGTGGAGGCAGGCCACCTCTGGCTGCGTTGTCTTAAATTGCCTGCCTGTCTTTTGCCCCTGAGCCTGCTCTCTAGGTGAGAGCAGCTGTGACACACCTCGTGAGACAAGCTCATGATACAGAGCTCGTGATAGTCACAGAGCGTGATGCAGGGGGTCGGGAGTGGGCCCTGAGAGATGACATCATTCTGTCTATATAAGGGAGGTGCTGTATACAATAAACCGATTCTTCATTGACATCAGACATGAGTCCCCAGTCCATTAATTGATGCACGATTTAGGTGCCTGCTAATTGTGGATCTGCTCCACAATTGAGGTTCAGCTAGCTCAATTGCTTAAGGGAGCAGCACTCCCTAAGCCACAGATCAAGCTCTGAGGATAATCAATCCTTTAGCTTGGGGGGAGGCTACGTAGTGAGGGTCTTGAACAAGTGACCAACAGACCAGGCTTAGCTAACAGCATGAGGCCTGGGAAGTCACCAGTTTCACAGCTCGTGGGCTGCAAATAACAATTTTGCAGTCGTCGTCGGCTGCTGCTGAAAGGTCATCAGCTTTGTTGGCAGTCTTAATCAGCAACTGGGTGGGCAACCAGCTCCCCGCCACATCACCAGCTGCACCAAACAAGTGGCACCTCCATCAGCGGTGACCCACACACACACACACAGAGGACAAACAACCTACCCTAAATATAGGCAACATTGTTCTAGGTGCTGGTGTCACAGGCTGAATGAAAAGGAAAAAGCAAGCTGGTGACCAGTATTCCTCTCTCTGCTTCCTGAATGCTTAGACAAGGTGACACTGCCTCTTGTTCCTGTTGACATGACTCTCCCCACCATGGTGGTATGTACCTTCAAAGCGTGACCATAGAGAATCCCTTGGATAACTTTATATTTTGAAATATTTATTGTTTCTTTTAAAATAGCACCAATGACCATAAACAGATAGCCTTCTTTAATCAGAGCTTCAAACTACAGGATGGCGAGATGGCTCTGTGGGTGGGTAAGGGAACTTGCCACAAGCCATACTTGACCTGAGTTCAATCCCAGAAGCCATATGGTAGAAGGACAGAATGGATTTCCTGACCTTCATACACACACATCATGATACATGCATACACACAAACCATGGTACATACTTCATATACTCATAAAAATAAATAAAATTTAAAGCTGGGCATGGTGGTGCATGCCTTTAATCCTAGCACTCAGGAGGCAGAGGCAGGTGGCTCTTTGTGAGTTCAAGGCCTGCCTGGTCTACAGAGTGAGTTTCAGGCCAGCTGGGGCTACAGGGAGACCCTGTCTCAAAAAGACCAAAGAAACAAATAAATAAATAAATAAATAAAAATTAAAAGATTTCTACCTAACTTGAAATTTAAATCAGCCTTGATTTTTGTCAAAAAAAATTATAAAAGTAGCAGAGAACAAAACATTAAATTCACGTCTTTTAAAATCAGCTCTTTTGTAAGCTTTAGTATATAAAACTTGTAAGTTGATTTAAACATTAAGGCATTAAAAACTTATTAACATTTTGGTGATGGTCAGCTAAATCACAAATAAAACTTTTCTTGTAAGATTCAATTTTTATAAGCCTCAGTTTCTAGAATTAACTTTGAAAGCATTAAATCCTAACCATTCCACCAGAGAGCTAAAAATAAACATTCCTATCTACATTTTACTTAGGCCTGAGTGAGATAATGTTCTTGCATAACCAGTGTTTCAAGGGATAGTAAGAAGGAATCAAGGCAAACAGGTAATAAACCTATGCCTAAATCCAACAAATCACATGTCCTAAATTAGGCATGTCAATAATAATAATTTTAGCATAAAATGGGTTTTTAAAAAATGCAAAAAATCTCAAGTAGCTACAGGTACATTTGTTGGTTATTTTTAGGAATGCTAGGGGCAGATTGAGTTTGAAGTTGTAGGTTCATCTTGTTGACTTAAGCAAAAGCAACTGCTAGAGGATTTGTTCTGGGTCAGTAATGTGTGCTGCTTAATTAACAGTGACACTCCTTCCTAGGGTATCATCAATGAGTTGGTATTCCCTCTTACTTGTCTTGAGAAATCCCAACATGAAGGGACACACAAGGTAGTTCATGTTAATGGATGACCAACCCTAATGTGTGTGCCTCCTGGATGAACTCCAATAGGAGTTCCTTCCAACTCAGGAAAGAGGTATCTTCTTAGATGATTCCCTACAACACGGCTACACATCCTGGGACCATCCTGATAGAACCAGAAGTTCCCTGAATCAAGTGTCTCCCCTTAGCCCTACTGTTAACAGCCATGTCCCTGTCTCAGGCCTGATGGAAAGCCACAGCTGCGGTAGGGCAGATGGCCCACTCCTCTTGCCAGGATGTCTCTCTGCTATCCTTGAGTTCTGGTTATCAGCTACCCATTCTGCTAGCCACCCAAGCTGAAAACAGCTTCTTGGTTCTATGACTCCAGGAAAAGGGCCCAAGGACACCCCAATACAGACTTCATATCTGTCGGTGCCTTCTTTGTTTCCAATAATATAAAATTCACCTTAACACCTTCCACCTCTACACACCTCACTGGTCCCAGGAGAGAAGCTGTGTTACCTTCAATGATCAGACCAAATTCTCTGTTCAATCTGCTAAAGGTCTGGCTCTGGTCTTTTACCTAAACTTTATTCTTGCTCTGTCCTTCAAAACCATACACATCCACCTCTAAAACTTCTATAAATACCCTAATTTTCCTACAGTCAAGCAGAATGGACCAGAGAGCAGTTTTGCTTCTCTTCAGAATCTAGTGGACCATCCATCTTATAAATGTCTAATGAGACACTTGTTACACCCATCAGCTTTTTCAGCCTCCATCAAAGCAGTCATTGTAGACACAGACAAAATGACACATAAAAATAATTACATCAATTCAGAGTGTGACCTTAGGTAAGTCATTGTATCTTTTACAAACAACTTGTCAGCTGCAATTCTCCATAGAGGGGACCAAGATATACAGACCTAATCTTCTTTTTTTTTCACGCCTGTGTCACCAGGATCCCACTCTGGATTCCCATGAAAAAAAAATTCAAATCTAACATATAGAGTGGAGTGTAGAAGATAGGTCAAGTTTATTACAGAGTAAAGTCGAATGCTCTCATGGGATAAGAGTACATGGTGAACAATGATGTTTTAGGTTGGCTTTACATTATTTCTAAAGCCTCTAGAACTGATGACTTCTCCTAGGGGGCAATTTCTTGCCCAGGTAATTGTCAGGTCCATTTGGATTGACTTTTGTGGGAAGAGACAGCAGGATGCCTTTGTTAGCCACAAAACCTCTGGTTAGGTGGTATCTTACAAGGTTTAGAGAACAAGCACAAATGCATCCATTCTCCTTCTGCTCTTCACTGTGCATGTGACTAACTGCTTCAAGTTCCCGTCACCTTGACTTCTCCACAATGACAAACTGTAAACCTGAACTTGTAAGCTAAAATAAATCCTCCTCCCCAAATTGTCAGAGTGTTTTTTCATAACAACAGGAAATGAAAATTGTAGAACAGTTATAGGTCATTCTCCATTGAAGGCCAGAGATAGGAATCAGACTTCATTTCTTTGAATGATAATTAAAGACTTGTAGTTTCAATTGTCTATTTTCCTAACTTAATTATGAAACAGGGGTGTGGTGGTTTGAAGTGTCCCCCATAGGCTGTAAGTATTCAGACATTTGTCTCCAGTTGGTGGCACTGTTTTTGGAGGTCTTAGAAGGTGTGGCTGTGCTAGAGGAAGTACGTTATTGGGGGCAGGCTTGGTGAGTTTAACAAGCCTCGTGGTCTACAGTTGCTTCCTCTCTGCTTCCTGTGCTCTCTGCGAGATGTGACCCTTGTCTTGCTGCTCCAGCTCCAGCCGCCATGCCTCCCACCACAATGGACCCTAATTCCCTGGAACCGTCAATCGTAAGCTCAAATAAACTCTTCCTGTTATAAGTTCCTTGGTCATGGTGTTTTATCACAGCAACAGAAAAGTGACTAATACAAGGGGTCTATCTCTAATTACCTCAAAGCCTTCTACCTAGCTCCAAATAGTTACACAAATTCTTTGTGTACCCTCTATCCTTTACCTTTTAGTTACCCACACAAAAATCCCACATCCAAGCTTTTTATGCTGTCATACTGACAATTACCTAACTAGTTTAACAGAACTCCAAATATTCTCAAAAAAAAGCTCTTAAAAGCAAAGCCTGTCACATAAAGGGCAGTTGCCTAAATGGAGGTCAAAAGACTTCCAACACACAAGGAAGCCAGATTTCCCATTAGATAAACTGAAGAATTAAAATGAGTTTAAAAAGAACACAAACAGATCAAAAGACCCTCCTCCCACTTACAAGGAAAAGGAGGAGCAATGCCTAAGATGCGTTCTCAGGGAGGACTTGCCAAGGATCAAACTTCGGAACTTAGAGACTCCAAACACTTTCCCCTCTACTTTATAGAACAGTGATGGAAAGAAACTGATGCTGGCTCAAGTGGACCAAGAAGAAAACATCCCCTCAATAAAAGTGATCCCAGCGGCTCTATGAAACTGTCCAGTCTTTCCTTGCTCCCTGTAGGGTTGACTTGCTGTAAGTAGCTAACACTGAAAAGACATCTTTTCTCCTGCCTCAGCTCAACAAAGTTGTCATTGGGGCTTTTTGCATAAAAGCTGGTCTCTTGACAGCCTCGTCAAGCATGGCTTCACACTCCAGCATGCCAAGTAAAAAGATAATAATGGAAGCCGCGCGTGGTGGCGCACTCCTTTAATCCTAGAACTTGGGAAGCAGAGGCAGGCAGATCTTTGTGAGTTCAGGCCAGCCTGGTCTACAGAGTGAGTTCCAGGACAGCTGGGACTACAGGGAGACCCTGTCTCGAAACAAACAAACAAAAAGATAGTAATGGTTAAAAAAAAAAAAGGAAAGATTTATTCAATGTGCCCCTATTGGGAAGAGAAACAAAGGACTCCAGTGATCCCCAAGTCTATCTTCCTAATAGTGATACAAAATTTAGGTTTGGAGGCTGGAGAGATGGCTTGGTGGTATTGTTCTTGCATAGTACCTGATTTCAGTGCCTAGTACCCATGTCAGGCAGCTCAGAATCACCTGTAACTCCAGCCTCTTTGAGTACCCTTACTTACATGAATGCACACACACAAACAAACGTATCCTAATTAAAAATAAAATAAATGCGAGAGAGAGAGTGATCTGGGGTTAAATAAGAGGCACAAGGTATGAATTATGAAGTAGTTGGTCCTGGCCAAAGTGGGTCCTGCCATCTCTGACTTATCAGCTCCAGTCCTGCGAGGTCATGTGCTCTGCAAGGTAGTCTAAGTTGTTAACCTATTAATCACTGAAGCCGCAGCGTCATACTCATGGATAACTGTCCTCATCCGGAGTGGAGGGTAGTCTGTCCTGCAAGGTTTTGCTCTTTGTCTAATTCAAGGTGACTCAGGAGGAAAGATGGAGGACTAATCTCTGCACCTTCAGTCAATGTAGAGGCACAAAATGAAGGCAGACATTGTGGGCCCAAGTGAAGAGTCAGTGGGTTTTAGCAAAAGCAGCTTCTAAGATTGTTAGGCTGTTTGGAAACAAAAACTGCAATGAGAAGAGCCGAGCCGTGGGAAGTCCGCTGAAGCAAACCTACAAGCACCCTGTACCACTCCTCGTCCTATTTCATTGGCTACAACTTGGATGGTCACTTCCCACTGCAAAGGAGCCTGGGAAATGTAGTCCAGATGTGGACCTGAAAGGAAGACCTAGCCATGTTCTTCTACAACCGCCAGTAGGTGCAAACACATGCACGTGAGTGTGCAGTTTCAGATACTAGACTGTACTTAGTTTGGTGATGATCAAAGGAAGAGAGTGGTGGGGATGAGATGAAATGTGGACGAGAAGCAGACTACAGGACTAGGTACTTGTTATGGCGCTCTCAGGCTATGCCGGGCTATGCACTGGGTAATTTACATATACAATACAATTGCTACGAAATTAGGCTGTCTGCACTGTGAGAGGAAAGGAGGGACACCCTCAAGGGAACGGCCTCCTACACAAGAGTGTTTGGGCAGCACAAACTGAACTCAGTCGTTTTTTTGTTTTTGTTTTTGTTTTTATTTTTGTTTTTAAAGAGGACACCAAATCGGGTGAGTGTGGAGTGAGGATGGAAGGGGCTGGAGAAGGGAACGGAACATGACGAAATACATTATATGAGGGGTTGGAGAAATTGTTCCGCAGTTAAGAAAAAATGTCTCCATATATATATATGGATATATATATATATATATATCTTCTATTATTATATATACAAAATTCCTAGTAGTCAGTGTTTACCTTAGGGTTTTCGGTTTCAGTCGGTTAGAGTACTTGGCTGATCTTGCAGAGCTGACAAGGCCCTTTTACAGCGTACCAGTACCCACAGAAGTAACAATCTCCTGTACTTTCCATGTTCGGGGTCTGATCGAAAGAAACTTACCCCCTTCTTCGGCCTCTGCTGCGCTTCAAGGGGGAACCCGTTCTTTTATTCTTCTTTCTTTCTTTCTTTCTTTCTTTCTTTTTAACCATGTTTGTGTGGATAGTGGGGTCTGAATGCAAAACACAGACAGACACTGCTACCAAACACAGATGACAACTACACACACACTAGAGCAGCCAGGGAGACATTTTCATCCAGGCAAAGCACTCATCCACATGAACTCAAATAAAATTAATGAAATATATTTTTAATTTAATCTATTAAATTTTCAAATAATGAATACCTACATTAATTCGATTAATTAAATAAAGAAAAGATGGGACAGTCAGGTTCACCTATTTCACTAACAACTTCGTTTCCTAACAGGCCTGTAGGTGACAAGGTGAGACAGTGTGACAGGGCTCTGACAGGATGGACCCTGTGGAGAGTCTGTGCAGAATAGGATGCAGCCTGGCAGCAGAGGAGTAGAAATTGTCTCCCAGGAAGAGATTTCACTCAGCTCTGACTCCAGCTAAAGCATGCATAGTTCCTGGCTTTTTCTTCATCTTCATCTTTTCTGTAAAGTTGTAACACTGCTGCAGAAAAGGAGAGGAAAGATAAGAATTCCCCTTTCCCCAGTTCTGGCCTGAAGTGCAAATAAACCTTTCTCTCGTCCTCACCTTTAGTCTCTTAGTTTTCCTTGCATATAACACCAGGCTATGAACCTCTGGACCTCTGGAGTCTGGAACATATGGACCCTCTTACCTGTAAAGCACTTGTACCTTGGAGAATTTGGCAAGGAAAATGCTATGGGTTTGAGAGATTCAAGAACCTGTCCAAGGTCAGGCAAATCCACCTCTTTATCTATGTATTTGTAAAAACTATTTTCTTTTTTATGTGTATGAATGTTTTTGCCTGCCTGTACGTAAGTGTACCTGTGTCATGCAGTGCCTGTAGGGGCCAGAAGAACTGCATTGGATCCTCTGGAACTGGAATTACAGACAATTCTTAGCCACCATGTGGGTGCTGGGAATGGAACCCAGGTCCTCTACAAGAACTGCCAGTGCTCTTAGCCACTGAGCCATCTCTCTAGCCCTTTATTTCTTTCTTTTTAAATAGGAACTACCTCACCCAGGCTGGCTTTATAGTCATGAGGCATGCCACTGTGCCTGGCTTCAGACTCGGACTCACCCCTTGACAAGCACTCTTGTCTGAGGTATTAGGCCACTTCTTAAAGAGGGTCTCATGTGCTCTCAGAAGTCCACACTTAAGCCCGTGTATTTGACCCCTGAGATTGTGGCTATGGGCTTAGAAGAAGCCATTCCCCAGATTTGCTCAGGCTTAACCATGCCTGCTGGCGTGTGGCAAAGGATGGGCATAAGGGGGAATGGTGGGGGGGAACACACACACACACACACACACACACACACACACACACACGACTTCACAAAGCCATGCCTGTATCCTTCTGGGGGCAACATCTGGCTCTTCCAGGCAAGGAAGGGCTCTCCTTTCAGGGTAGATGTCGGGCAGTGTCAGCAAAGCTCCCTGATCTCCGAATGACCCAGCTGAGGACCTCAGGAGTCTCCTACCACCTGCACTCCCATCATCTCTGCAGGAGCTGGGGAGCTGAGCAGAGGTGACTGGCCAAGCTGACTTTTCCAGCAAGCAGAGTACCTAAGGCCTGCAGCAAGATTTTCATTAAAATCAGAAGAAAAAAAATGAACTTTGAATGCAGGAAGGTGGTTCAGTAAATATTATTAATATGCTCATACACAAATATAAAATATAATTTTAATGGGTAAGCCATTAATGCCTACTCTGGGAAGTCAGAATGAGGTTGGTGGAGCAGAGTGAGGGAGAGAAAAAGGAAATGGTCTGTCTGTCTGTCTGTCTGTCTGTCTGTCTCTGTGTCTGTGTTTGCACTTCCAGGCAGAGACTGGAGATCAAATACTTAAGGCTCTCAATTCTATGACTCTTAGACTTAAGGACAAACCTAGTGTCACAGGTTGACAGCACCCATCTCGCTACACTCCATGCACCAAGATACACTCTAAGGAATCCAGAAACTACTCCCAAGAGCCACCTCCCTGCCTCCACCTGCATTTCAGGAGCCGTGCCTCTCCCTTTATGGTTGTGCCACAGCCCTGAAATCCCACATGTGTGGGAGCTGGGCACAGAACATCAGGACTAATCCTTGAAACAGCCCGAGGAGGTTTAGCCCAGCATCACGGAGCAGCATTGCCGCCCGTGGCAGCACGCTCCTTCCCTGTGAGAGAAAGCTGAGTGGCTGCCAGGAGTGGGCGGGGTGGGACTGCTGAGGTCCAGCAAGGGCTGCCTGGCAAGCCAGTGGAAAAGGGGACAACTAAGGCGATACCAGAGGTCTAATTATGTAAATCAGTCAATTCTAGCCAGAGACCTGAAGCTTGGGAAAAAAATACCAGCCTGGGGGAAAGATTTTAAATTGTAAAAATTTTAAAGTGTGAAAGTGAATGGATCCTTTAAGGTCCACGTTAAACAACCAGATCATTCAACACAGTGAACCACGCGTGCCACGTTGGCCTCCCACGGCCTCCACTCTACCTATCACATGCTGTAACATCTTCATCATTGTCCTTTGCACGAGCTACTGTGTTCACTACCTTATACCTTGAGAGGCTCTTTTTTCTTTTTTTGAGACAGGTTCTCCCTTTAGCCTCAGGTAGCCTGGAGCTCACTATGTAGACCAGGCTGGCCTTGAACTCACAGAGGTTCGCCTGCCTCTGCTTTCAGAGTGCTAGTGTTAAAGGCATGTGCCACCGCGCCTGGCCTGAGGGGCTATTTTTCAAGGACCTCATTAATATTTCCTATGACCACATGTCAGAATGATGACGTTTGGGATATATTGGGTTGTTATTAAATTAATTTTGCTTAAATTCTTGTTTGTTAATATTTGATTTATTATTTTTATTTTATGTGTATGAGTGTATTGCCTGCATGTATATAAGTGCACCCAGGTCTTCTGCAGTAGCAGCCAGTGCTCTTAACCACCAAGCCATCTCTCCAACCCTGCTTAATTTTTTTTATGTTGACTATTAGAAATGTTTTATTTACATACATTGTTCATATCACATTTATATTGGGAAGCACTGCTCTGAACATAAATACTGGAAAGAGGGACCCAATTCCAGCTAGGAATTGAAGAAAAGAATTAGCAAGGCAGCTGGGCGTGGTGGTGCCTTTAATCCTAGCACTTGGGAGGCAGAGGCAGGTGGATCTTTGTGAGTTCAAGGCCAGCCTGGTCTACAGAGTGGATTCCAGGACAGCTGGGGCTACAGGGAGACCCTGTCTCCAAAAGACCAAAAAAAAAAGAAAAAAGAAAAGAAAAGAAAAGAAAAAAGAATTAGCAAGGCAAAGAAAAGCTCTCTGCATAGGTTGGCGGGCAAGAGTGTGTAGAGACAAGGCCAACAGGACAATAACACTGGATTTTTTTGTTTTGTTTTGTTTTTTGTCTTTTTGAGACAGGGTCTCCCTGTAGCCCCAGCTGTCCTGGAACTCGCTCTGTAGACCAGGCTGGCCTTGAACTCACAAAGATCTGCCTGCCTCTGCCTCCCAAGTGCTAGGATTAAAGCGTGCACCACCACGCCTGACAATAACACTGTTTTAAGGAGTAAATCTTGACCTGCTAATTTATAGAGGAGGCTCAGATGCTTTGTAGATGGCCTCAAAGCTGTGCCCCAAATGCCACCTGTGCCCCCTCAATCTGTTTATCCCTAAGCAGTCAGCATGTGTTACCATGAAGCACGGCCATCTGTTATGGGGGGGATCTTAGACATTCCCCAAAGGCGTTAGAAGCTTGAGGCCCCAACTTATGGTGCTACTGGGAGGTGGTGGGGCCTGGAAGAGGTAAGGCCCAGTAGAATGAAATTAGACCGTTAAGGATGTGCCCTGTATTGAGATCTCTCTGTGTCTCTCTCTCTCTCTCTCCTGTGTCTCTCTCTCTCTCTCTCTCTCTCTCTCTCTCTCTCTCTCTCTCCCGTTTCTGTGTTTCCTAGCAGATATGAGGTGAAGAGACCTCCTTCACCAGGTGTTCCCACCACAATACCACAGTGCCAAAGTGACAGGACCAAGCAACTATGGGCTGAAACTTCTGACTGAAGCTATGAGCCAAAGTAAAACTTTCCTCCTGGGGCTGGAGAGATGGCCTAGCAGTTAAGAGCACCAACCGCTCTTGCAGAGGAACTGGGTTCGATCCCCAGCACCCACATGGCGGCTGAAAACCATCTTTAACTCCAGTTCCAGGGGAATCTGACACCCTCTTCTGACCTCTGCGGCATTGCATGACATAGGTGCACAAACCTGCATGCAGACAGTACGTTCATACACATACAGAAATAAATAAAATTTAAAAAATTTTAAAAAAAAGATCAACTCGGGGCTGGAGAGATGGCTCAGCGGTTAAGAGCACCGACTGCTCTTGCAGAGGACCTGGGTTCGATTCCCAGCACCCACATGGCGGCTAAGAACCATCTTAACTCCAGTTCCAGGGGAATCGACACCCTCTTCTGACCTCTGAGGCATTGCACGACATGGGTGCACCAACCTACATGCAGACAGTACATTCATACACATAAAATAATAATAAAAAATTTTAAGAAGATCAACTCTCCCTCAATCAGCAATAATCCGCTGCCAATACTTCTTTGGCTAAGGTTGGGGCCTGCTGCCCCTATTCCCGATTCTATGTTGGGTTTTTGTCTGACTGAGTTTGCATGGTCTTGGGCACGCTGACACTATTACTGAAGTTCGTATGAGCGAGGTCCCAGGAGCCTGTAAGTGTCTGTTTCTTCAGTGAACTTCTGCTCAAAACAGTCAACTTCCTCATGGAGAATATTGAGAAAGACTGAGAAAGAGATGAAAAGCATGTTTGGCAGAATGCATGAGCTCTGGTGGGGTGGGGAAATGGGTGGGAACACGGGTCTAGATTTGTTAAAAAAATAAAAATAAATTTATGTGAAAAAAAAAGTGTCTGTTTCTTGTAGTTAGGCACCTCCTCCCACGGCTGTTACAATCTTTCTACCACCTCTTCTTCGATGGTCCATGAGCTCTGGGTGGGTAAAATTTAATAGAGGAGGCCAATCCAGAGCCCCACGCTCTGCAGACTCTTATTCTCTGTACTTTGGCCTTTGGTGTTTATTGACTTCTGTTGCATGTGGCACCTTTACTGATGAGATTTGAAAGATGCACTAGTATGCTCTCTACCCCTGTTTCACGATATTCCATGAGCCTTAGGTATAGAGGTTCCAGTGTAGATGTGTCACTTAGGGTTGGGTATCTCACAGACACTTATTCTCTGGGTATAACCAGTTGTGAAACTCTGCAATAGTCTCAGTCTGTTGCAAAAGAAGCTTCTTTAATGAGTGCTGACTGGCACGATTGTCTGCAAATATAAGCATCCATATTTAGTATATACTAAGAAATTCCATTTGTCTACTCCAGCCATGTGTAGTTGGGTATATTTACAGTGCCATACATGAGTTCCCTCCCATTGAGTGGGATTTAAGTCTAATTAGGTAGCTGTTGATAAAAAATAAAAAGTGCCACTACTAGCTACACATGGTGGCACATGCCTCTTTAATCCATGCCAGCACTTGGGAGGCAGAGGCAGGCAGATCCCTATGAGTTCACCGTCAGCATTGTCTGACCAATAAAGACCAATAAAGCAAGTTCAAGGCCATCTGGGGATACAGAGAGACCCTGTTTCAAAAAAAGACCTCCCAAAAGTGCTACTACTATACCAATATAATTTGCTGTGTTGGTCATTGTTTAGTTATTAGGCTTTTTTTTTGGGGGGGGGGTCTTTTTGAGACAGGGTCTTCCTGTAGTCCCAGCTGTCCTGGAACTCACTTTGTAGGCCAGGCTGGCCTTGAACTCATAGAGATCTGCCTGCCTCTGCCTCCCAAGTGCTAGGATTAAAAGTATGTGTCACCAAGCCCAGCTGGTTATTAGGCTTTAAAGCTGAGGTTGGACTATTGAGTGATTTTTCTCCCTTAGTTAGCAGCTTGCATGGCATCCTCCAAAACTATGAGAGCTGGTCTTCAGGGAAGAGGCTTCCAGGTCCAGTCCGGCTCCATTGTTCCAAGTCCTGTGTCTGAAGTGAGTGTGCCCCCTCATCATCAGTGGAGTCTCACCTTCAGGTTCTGGGAGATAAAGGCTGTAACAATAGTCTATGTAACTACCCAGAGCAACAAGTTGAAGGGAGGTTTCTCCTGTCTAACACTGTTTCCTCTTCTATAGCTTTCAGTTATACACATGAACTCATGTAGAGGTATTGTATGTGTAATTTTTCAGTGGGCTTTTGAACTAATACATTTCCCTCTTTTTTTTTTTTACACCAGCTAAGCATTACTTAACACTCCTCTCGCCCTCTCCTTTCTAACCTTCCCTCCTTCCCCCCATTTTCTCCATTTCCCCCTTGCTAATGACTGTCTCCTATGAGCCCCCCACCAACTCCTTCTTCCCCTTTACCCCCATGGTTCCTCAGAGGAAGAAATAAAAATGGCTGAGAAACAGATTTTAAAAGTTCAACAACATCCTTCATCTTACCACAGAGATACATGCACAGCCATGTTTATTGCAGCTCTCTTCACAACAGCAAAGAGCTGGAATCAGACCAAGTGCCCCTCAACTGACTAGTGGACAGAGAAAATGTGGTACATCTACACAATGGAGTTCTATGCAGAGGTAAAGAAAGATGACATCATGAACTTTGTAGGTTAAATGGATGGAGCTAGAAGACATCATGCTAAGTAAAGAAACACAGTCCCAGAAAAACAAACAAGGAATGGTATCCCTCATCTGTGGATGCTACTGCCAATTACCTAATTGTATGGCAAACTGAGCAACGTCAATGTGATCTGAAAGCAACTGTACTCTTATATTGTAGAATCCCTTGAAAAATTAAACAAATAAAAATTTTTAAAAGTTCAACATACTTAGTAGTTAGGGAAATGCAAAACAACTTTAATACTTTATCTTACTCCAGCCAAACTGGCAAAGATTAAGAGAACAAATGATACCACATGCCGGTGAGGGTGTAGGGAAGAGAGAATGCTCAGTAACTTCTGGTGGGATTGCAAACTTGTGCTACCACTACAGAAAGCAGTGTGGAAAACTCTTAAAAAACTGAAAATGAATTTACTACATGGTCTGGTTATACCACTCTTTGGCATATGCCCAAAGGTACTTATACAGCCATGTTTGTTGCTACTCTTTTCACAACAGCTAAGAAATGAAGCAGCTAAGGTGTCCCTCAACTGATGAATGGACAATGAAAATGTGGTCCATTTACACAATGAGGTTCTACTCAGCAGTAAAGAAAGACTATATCATGACGTTTGTAGGTAAATGGATGGAACTGGAAACCGTTATACTAAGTGAAATAACACAGACTCAGAAAAACAAGTGATGGGTGTTCTTCCTCATTTGTGGATCTTAGCACCAAATCTTTATATGTGAATATATATCCTGATGTAACTAACTGCAGGATCCAGGAAAATGGAAAGGAACCAGGGAGGTAAAGGGAAAGAAGGAACCTGAGAGAGAACAGCAGGAGACAGGTGTTAACAAGGGGAAAAGGGAATTGCTTAACTGTGAGGGGGAAGGGGAGGGTTATACTTTCCTCCTTTTAGACAGATTAACTCTGGCATTCCTCACAGCAATGGAAAGGTGATTAACAACCCATTAGAGGGCCGTAAGTGTCTCAAACACAAGAGCTGTGTCTTGTTGCCCCTCAGATTTCCAGTATCATGCTCTACTCCCAGAAGACTCCTTTTGTAACTTTTTGAAATTTATTCATTTTCATTTTATGTGTATGAGTAAAATGCCTGCATCTGTGTAAATGCACTGCATGTATGTAAAGTCCACAGAGACGAGAAAAGGGTGTTGGATCCCCTGGGACTGTAAGAACAGACAATTGTTAGCCACCATGTAGGCACTGGGAACCTAACCCCCATGTCCTCTGGAAGAGCAGCCAGTGCTCTTAACCACTGAGTCACCTGTCCAAACTCCATGTGGGATAAATTATATCTTCTTTGAAATATACTTATCATTGGAAAAGCTGCATACTTAGGGGAAGGAGTTAAGGGTAAAGTCAAGCCCATGCAGCGAGGTTCCGTTGATGCTGAGGGTTTGAACACAGACCTCTGGGATGCCACTGAGGCATATAAAAACCCCCATGCAGGGCTGGGCTCTCTCTCCCTCTCTCTCTCTCTCTCTC